>SMMW01000066.1:2365000-2600000 GCA_004794655.1 Marisa cornuarietis
ATATATTAAACACAGCTGAAACAAGTACACGATACATCCTGGCATTTCGAAACTTCCTCTCAGCCTGTGAGGCCAGAGTAATAAATAGATTGACCGATATGACTGTGATGCCAGATTTAAGGTACCGGCTGTAAACAGACTGTCACTGGCACGATTCTGCTCAATCTTTGAAAATGTTTTTTTTCTCTTTTGTGTTCTATGTAGAATTAACCTTTCTCTTATCTTTAATTAATTAATTAATTTGTAAACTGATCCACATTATGAAAATACCGATTGATGATGTTTCAGTGCGTGTTAAAAAAATAATCGAGATAATTGTAGTAATAACAACAAAAACAATATGCATTAGGAAAGGAAGAAAGAGAAGACAGCGCTTTTATCGCACATCATCACAGCCAAAGCAGATCGCACTCCATGCGCTGACCGACGATAAAAAGGAACAGTGAGGTTAGGTAGGGTCCCCATGATTGGTACAGAACAGAGGAATAATCCCTTAACCACCATTGACAACTGAGAAAACGGGGGCCATAGGATGAAAGCAAAGTTGGTATATATTTCTATCATTAGCGTCGTCTTCCTATAGAAATGTGACAGCCTGTTGTAAATAGTAACATGTCAGACATATGTAGCATTAAAGATACGATTTTGCAAGGAATGTCAGTTAACAAGGAGAAAAAAAAAAGAATTTACGTACCATTGGCGTCCTGGCAGGGACTGACCCCCTCCGTGTTTGCAGTCTCTCTCTAATGAGTTGTTGTTCCTGATGAAAGTCAATAGCTTTGTCGTTGTCGGGAATACTGTACAACGGTGCACCCGGCATACCATGAGAACTGACACCGGCATAAGACTTTCGCCTTGTTCTACCCCCTCCAGGTTTAGGGGGCGTTAAGTTGGAAGAACTCATGTTATGAGGCCCTTCAAAATATGCTTTCAATACAAGTAAGGCAGTGGAGGGCGAGGCTGGTGCAGTCTGGCAAGCCTGATTGAATACGATCCAACAGAATTCTCAGTTACAATACACGAAGTTTGCCACAACCACCAGATAGACCCAGTACAATAGGTGTTGATGTTTTAGATCACAAAGCTCTGATAATTAAAGCACTGCTAACACCGGATAATATTACGAGGGTGAAGACTGTACAGAACGACGTAAACGTATCTCTCAAGGTACCTTCATACCTCAGTTACCAAGGTTTGTAATACCGGCAGGTATGGTGTGTAAATGGATTCAGGCTTTGCTTAGCATCGTGTATCAACGCCCTGTGAACAGCACGTCAGACTGTCAGATAAATAAGATAAACATTTTCATTCCAACAGCTGCTGTCGAGAAATGGAACTCTCTGCTTTGGCGATGTTTAGTCTACGGAAATGTTAATAGCCCAAATTTCATTCATTGAATTGCATCCAAGAGAGGGATTGAAATTTCACTCGCACTAAATTTATTTCTCTTCGACGCTTACAAGGCAAGAAACCGTGTCATTATTTCATGAACATGTCGGGCGGTTATCGTAGAAATGATCGTGTATTTATGGTCCACATGAGGAGAAACCTTGCCTAAAGTGTTCAGGACTGGTGTACTCGGTGCGTGTAAACTTTGCAAGGAAGCTAGAGCAGTTAGTTTACTGCAGGTTAGCCCTGAAATAAATTTGCTGCTGGCTTCTGTCAGTACGAAAATTATGCGTTGACTCTGCAAACAGCGGCTGTGCTGTTCCGACGACTGACGATCGTGCTTACACCCCCCTGTGATAATCAATTGTGCAAACGCGTGTAGTGCAAAAGGCCCAGTGAAGGACAATAACCTCTTACAAGGGATGGGCTGGGCGTTCCAAGACTGCACGCGCACACAGTGCACGAGATTGTAGTTGTAGCCAATGTCTCTACCTGACGGTTTGGCTGGCACTGATACAAAACCCGCCTTGTCTTGCCCCCCCTCTCAGCCACTAGAAGCTTTTTCCAGGGTCAGCACCCAGACGGTAGTCAAGAACTCTTTCGCACGACTAAAAATACCCTATCTATATTTTGGACTTTGGGTTTTGTGAACACAATACAAGGTGTGTAATTGTTATTCATATGACTGACTTACAGTCAGCGCGAATTCCACGCGTTTTTTTTTTTAAGCCACGTAAGCACAACTACACCAGCAAGCCGTTTGCCAGGAGTAGATTTTGTTCTGGTCACACAAAAGAATGTAGAGTGGCACTACCGATCAGAGTCAGTGGGCGTCTAGTTCAAATAAATTACATTTCGCAGTCTTAATGCATGCATACACAGAGTAAGCTACGTCTACGATTTTTCGCGCGACATGCGGTTCATTTCTGACAATGAAGGATCCACGAGCACCTTGCGAAGCACGAAAGATAACAAGTGAATGCAAACTCTGAAGAGCTTCCTCTATGCTCCAACGGTAACAGACCTAATGAAGCGATTAAAAAAAGATAATAAATTGCTGCATGTGGTAGTCGTGCGCTCGCTGGCGTGTAGTGCTCGGGCTCCCGAAAACAATGTTGTATCCTGACATAAACAAGGCACAGCCTGACGGAGCACTAACGGTGAACGGGTACATCGGGTGGGCACACCGCACACAGAAATGGGTCACTCTCTACACTGTAAATAACATGTATAGAGGTTGGAACATCCACCAGAATAGGCCTACAGCTCCGAAAGCAGACAGTAACCAGACGATTATTCCAGGAGCATTAATGTGATACTTTCACAGAACAGGTGGTAAGGAAATTTGTAACGTGTTCGGCACATCATCCAAGTCACAACTGGCTCTGCCCCTAGAGCAATCGAACTTAACCCTTCGCCTATCCTGCGTGGCATACGTGTCTGTAAGCCTTTGAAGACTGTTTGTCTGTTTCCCAACCTTTTAATTTTAGATTAAACCAAATCAGAGGTTATGGCGATGATTGTCATCGAAGCATCATGGCAGTCAGCACTGTGTTAATCCAGGTACAGCAGCACACATGTAGGATGAAGAACACCTCAGCTCCTGCTGGGGAAGCAGAAAGGCGAGAAAACAGACCGTGCCGGGAATATACTTCACACAGCATGCTTGACAACTGACTGTGCCAGGAATATACTTCACACAGCATACTTGGCAACAGAAGCAAAGAGGACAACCGTTCATTGATCAAGCTGGGCTCGCATGGCGCAAGGAGCTGTGAAACACGCAGCACGAAACACGTTGCGTCTCACACGCAGCCTTTGCCACCTGCAGATTATTCCAGCACAAAGGACCGTTAAAGTGTTGTTTCAACAGCGAAGTATACTGCCCTTGTGCCGGCAGACACCGTGACCTGTCGAAAGAGGTAAATGCGTGGCAAACAGAAGACAGGTTTGGTGCGCTGTGTCCTTCAGTAAACACCGGTTTCCAACCGCCGAATAGCGAGGGACTAAACAATCGCCCGCGTTGTTCTTAAACATCTCACGTGCGTACTATAGAGTCCTAGTTGACTGCTCAGCAATCATCTTGCCCACTTTGTAGTTTCCTTCTGCTCCAACCTCTTTATTTCCCAGCCTTCCCCCAAATAGGCCGCGGCAAGCGAATGCTTAAGGCTATGAAAGCCAGTAATACATTTAATACCAGGTCTACAATCCGTAAATCACGCGTTAAGGAACGAGTACTAGTAAAGATGAGTTTTCAAACTGAACAGGGTCTGCGCTCAAAGTTTTGGGTTTCAACACTGCCATAGACTTCGGTACTAAATATCGAATGTCACGACTGTCAGCAAGGGGAGATGTCTTAGTGATACAACGACGACGTCGCCAAAAAAAAAAAAAAATCGGTGGTGAGTATCAGCGCCCTCTTTGCCGTAAGAGTTGACAACAATGCGCTTCCAAGTCCCGCGGATAGAATCCTTGCTCAGTTGCTCGGACTTTGCTACATGCTTATCAGTCAACTGTCGTGGTGCGTAGAAGATAGCAACAGAAAATGTGGCGTGCATGTAACAATACTGGAGACACTATTCAGTGCCCACTGACAGCTAATAGTTTCTGTCCCCCCCCCCTCACCCCAAACACACACTGTAGCCTAATGGAAGAATCCCCGAGGTATCTCTTCCTCTACATTTCTCTCTAAAAGACATTAATTGTTGTGCCTTTCTCCATTGAAGAAAGCTTTTCTTTTCTTTTCTTTTTTTTACTTTAACACGAATAATGTAATTGTGGAGCATAGGTGAAAAGCTGAATTGTCAGCAATTCTATCACAAAGTGAATTGTTTGCCATGGATAGTCAATTAAGTATTACTAAACGTTGCCATCAAAACCTTCCCAGAAAATATTTGTGTGGATTAGTACACAGTTTCTACATCTTTGTGCTTCTGATTAATAACAACAATGATTTGTACAGAAATTTTGTGTGATGAGTATTTGTAACATAACATCCTGGAAACCACTATAAAACAGTTTAATAATACACATCAGAAACACTTTGCCCTCAAACACATGTACATCTAAACATACACAATTAACTCTGATTTAGTTGAGACGGGGTTTGGGAGGGGGAAGAAGAGATTTAAAAAAAAACAAGATCTAATAATATAATAAGAGCAAAAAACAAAAGACGAGGAAATGTTTGCTTTGTTAGCATCTAAATCAACACAGGGCACAATCATAAGCATTGACAGTTTGTGCCATTATTTTGACAAAGAACAAAAAATACTGGTGCTAACGTGTTTTGGAGATGACGGTCCCTGATGATAGTCCAGAATCGTTGTCCACAAATTTTCTCTTTGTCTCGCTCATGATCTGTCATTTCTGTAAACGCGTACTTTGCTGGGACGTATTGTATATAGAATCAATGACAAAAATAAGTGAAAGTAATAGTATGTGACTCCAGAAACCTCTTCTCGATGGAGCATAAGGTGTGGAAGGTGCTGACGACATTACACCGTGTTAATCACTCTCAGGTGACTTTTGGTAACATTGCCTGGTCTAGTAAGGCGGGCTGCTTTAATTAACCCACCCATATCGTTATCCATTATAAGCGTCAGTGGGTTAAATATGCTTAGATTTCCTTCTCTCCTTCTGTGTGTGTGTGTGTGTGTGTGTGTGTGTGTGTGTGTGTGTGTGTGTGTGTGCGAGCGCGCGCGCTGGGGTCGAGCATTTGAACGTGAATACTTGTAAGAGAGAGGTAGAGAGGAAGAGTGCATGTGTCTTAGAAAAAGAGAGAATGAGAGCTAGTCTTGATATTTCACCTCTTTAGTATCACCGATTCCAAGTCCGTTATGGCATAGGAAGGCACAGACATAGTTCTGACAGCGTAAAGCATGTCACAATACAAGCAACAATGTGCAGTTACATTATTTAATGATACAATAGCATGATTTCCTGAAGACCGAAGACAGTAACCAAATGATAAATAATTACAAAAATTCTCACGCTTACAGGGCACGTCAGTATAACGTGCGTCTGTAAAAACTCACATGCTGATCCTAGTAATGATGCGCTGGTAAATAACCTAAGACACATTTATACTTACTTAAAAGCAGAGAGAGGGAGGAAGAGAGTGAAAGGGACGGAAAAGGATGTGCATTAGAGTAAGTTCTGATGTAAGACATTGTTTTTTTCCGAATAGTCAGAAACGAAGCTCATGCCCTATATGCTGGTGTATGACATTGTAGCATGGCACAGTCTCCTTGCAAACCGGTGACACTGGCGAAGAAGGTAACGCAATTTCCAGCAGGTGTGATCACCCGCAATTACAGTGACGCACAAGATGGCTGTTATCTCAACCATTTGAGTGAGATAATTGTGGGACTATACTAACCTATTAAGAGCTTACAAAAGCATTTTAAAATAACACCAGTACTTTCCAATAACGAAAATCTGCATGACTCCCAAAATATTCGAGCTCCAAGTTTCCTCGCCGTGTGTGTCTACGCATCTGTCTCATGTGTCCGTGTACTTGGTTTGAGTTAGTTGCACAGTTGCATTACTCTTTTAAATCTTATCAAAAATACGTAGAAGACTTCAACTAGAGAGCGTGAGAATGCAAAAATAGTTTCCAGAGGCCTTTTAAACCAGATTTGATTACAAGCAGCTACAGATCAGAAAAGCCTGATGTCCTTGTCTTGACCCTCAATTAACCTAAATATTTTCTAGTCCACGTAGCATCGCAGATTCAGGCTCACGGTAATCAACCCTAATTTAACCCACACAAAGATACAATTCCAACGAGTTCGTCTGCTGCGTTATCAGCTTTGTTAGGGGCATTTCACTGCGAACAGAGAGACTGAACAATTATTAATTATCGAAGTATTAGCAGATCCAACTCTTTTCGGAAGTATACTACTTTTCAACATGACTATGTTGCTTAATAATATGTTGTAGTCTTTATTTAACGTTGGGACCACCAACTGATCAAGTTTCCACTGCTCTGATAACGGCCGGAAAGGACAGTAGGGTGGCGTACTATAAATGTTGACCAGTGACACCGTACGCCGGATAGGGGGGCCCCGGTAGGGTAGTGGTTAAAACACTCGCTTGTCTCCCCTGCAGTGAGCGGCTCAGGGTTCAGATCTCGTCTCGGGACACTCTCTGTATGTGACACCTGTTCGCAGGGCTGGGTGTCGGGGATTTTCTCCGGGTACTCCGGTTTCCTCTCCCTCCCTCGCCGCAAGGTGGAAGCACTTTACCACTAAATAAACCAAGCAAGCAAGCAGCCAACCAACCAACCGTACGCCGGACACCACAAGCCACAGTGTTCATGATTTTATTGCGTGCCACCTGTTCTGTGTCCAGCGCAAGTCAGAAAGGGAAAGCTTAGCCTTAGCGCCTTAGCCTCTCGACTAGGAAATACACTCGTTTTTCCGAACTTCGCGTTGGCGAGCGGGAGTCCCTCTCGTACCTGTAGGTGCAGGCGTGTGAAGTTATCGCCATTGCAAACCTTTCTGTTATCACACGACGGAAAATAGACTCGAGCCTCGTTGAAAGGCACTGTAAAGAAATTGTGATTCAAACTGTGGAGAATATACATTCATGAAAACGGTTCGGTGAAATATATCCGTCATCAAATCGAGAGTGAGAGTGGATATGGTTTTTCAGCCGCGACATCAAGAAAGTTAAAAGATAAGTTTGAATACTATAATTCCTAAACAATTATTGAGCTATATGTCTGTGTATATGTATTATTACTATTGTCTATCTCATTTTAATTATATTTCGTTGTTTTCATATACAGCGTTGTTAATTATGCGGATGCGGATGATTAAATGTTTGTGTTGTAATGTTCAGAATAGGTTATCCATTGCGGACATCGGTCATTTACACTGGCTCGCCAGACTTTTACCATTAATTAATTAATTACCATATATATCTTTTGTTTGAATCCTGGAATTTTCTTTAGATGTTTGATAAACTTGTTACTTGTGCATTTGTATTTTGAAAAAATGGGATTAACTTGTGTTGACATTTATCATTAGGATTTGAATTTTGTTTTGCCGTTTTCGCCCTCACTAGAACCATGTACGACAGAAAGGTAGACTGTGTGACGGGTCGTACGGCCGGGAGTAACACTAAGGTCAAGTAGAGTATATACAGTTTCTATGTGAGCTGGTAGAAGAGTTTAAAAGCGACGGGGAAGAGTTGGGATTTTAGGGAGAAAGGCACTGAAAGATGGTAAGCAACGCATGCACGACGAAGGAATAAGACTGCTAGAGCTCGAACTCATGAAAAAAAAAACCCAGAGGAGGTAAAGCTAGAATATATGAAAGAAGTTTCCACCGCTCGGTTAATGGCCGGCAAGCACGGTAGTTCGGGGTAGTTGTACTATCCATTACATACATGAAGGGGGTAAAATGACTGCGTTTTACTATATTCAGGCGTGGTTGCCACCTGGTTACCTCGGCAGTAGGTTCACTCGATACAGATTCCAGACCAATGTTCCCTGGCAAATAGGGATTTAAAGATCTGGCTTTTGGAGGCCGCACTTGAAAGTTTCCAACCCAGACACAATTTGAAAAGAAAGGGACCGACAATTTTTAAGTTTTTATCGAGCTGCCCCGAATTGCCCTCTGGGATAAATAAAGTGTTATCTTAAAAAAGGAAAATGATCGTCTGCCGAATTTCTCCCGTCTGGTGCGTGGCACAGAGAGGCCA
Source organism: Marisa cornuarietis (assembly GCA_004794655.1). Classification (NCBI taxonomy): domain Eukaryota; kingdom Metazoa; phylum Mollusca; class Gastropoda; order Architaenioglossa; family Ampullariidae; genus Marisa; species Marisa cornuarietis. The sequence goes on from SMMW01000066.1 coordinate 2,373,101, forward strand.
ACTCGAGTGGTATATGTTGTGCCGAAGGGATTTTTAAAAGCATTTTTCTCTCTTTAGCGACACAATTCATCTTATAATTATAGAATGCATTCTATAGCTCTACAATTCATGTTATAAATTTAGAATTCATAATATAACATGATCAAAGAATGGCAAGGTGAAATCTTTCGTCTTTGTTTGTAAATGATTTAACAGTTTCGTTACGTCAGCTATTCAGTCGTAACAGGGAGACGGTGGTTTGGAAATACAAATACAAAATAATATTACTTCAGACATTACATGATACCTGAAGTATGACATTAAATACAAACAGACATTTTTTAAAATATAGAAAGACCGGGCGCTCCGATAACGGGTGCCAGCTGTATGATAACCTTCACCCAAAGACGTGTCGTAGCCATGATTTGGTTGTCTATGTGGATTGCTGTCTAGATAAAAGAATGCAGATATCGTGCGGCTCTGGCTCGGGGGATTCTAAGCCTACTACTTCTGTCTATGCGTCTGTTGTCGAATTCCTGTCGGAGTAGATGAGAGTCATCGGTTAAAATTGTAGTCAGTTTATTGTGCAGAAGCTTGTGATATAGTGTCTCTAAGTTATTCTGCACCCTCCCAATCACCCCTCCAGCTTTTTAAATGTCTTTGTTCAGCTTGTCCCCATTCTGCTTTGCTATGCTCCCATCCCAGCACACTAGGCCAAAAGTCATGGTGCTGCATATTACCGAAGAGTAGAATACTTGCAGGAGTTCTGGGCCCTCATTAAAAGATCTAAGTTTTCTCAAACAGTAAAGGCGGCTATGAATTTTCTTGACAACATGAGCGGTAACTGCGTCGCCAGCGCTGAGAATGACGACGACGTGCACGAGGAAGTGTGAGTTCTTCACACCAGTCTCTTCTTGAGGTCTAGTCATATATGAGGAAGGGAATGAATGGCTAGGAACGGTGAATGTGCGTTGTCTCCTGCATTACTGTGGTAGCGTTGATCGGTAAATAAGAGAATCTCCCACCAGCTATGCTCTTTCTCCTAAAGCAGGCGTCGTCAGCAAACAGTTATTAACCATAAGAAAGAAAATATGTGTACATAATAGTGATTAATAGTGATTGAATAGCAATTTAGAGTGCTGTATCAGATATTTTTCTGAGGTAATTCTTTAAGTGGAGGAGCATTAAAGTCGTAGTAGAGCTCAAAATGTCGGTGGTAAGTCGAGTTGGGTAGACAGTCGTAATAGAGATGACATTTATATTGCGAAATGCATTCCTGGCAAACGTTTGGCCCCTAACTAAGAGGGGGTGATAGTCAGGAAGGTCTTAGTAAAGAGTGTTTACTGTGTTGTCAACTGTTATATGTGCATTCAAACATTCGCAAACGACTCCTTGGTGCGAGAACATTGTCACATTGTCCAATATGCTCGATCATAAAGATTTTTTTAAGAACCCCAAGAATTTGTTTAACACATATATAATAAATCAAACACTACTTCAAAATCTTCCTTATTAAACTTGAAAATGAATTGTTTTAGTTTTCTTTATGTTAACAAATATTACTAGGCACAATATGCCCCCCAAAAAATTGAGTGATTCCTGTAATACTTTTTTCAGATTCAAAACTTATTACAGTGTCATCAGCACACAAAAGTAGGAACATTTGGTATAGGCTTTACATCTTATCATAAGCCATTTCGATAAAAATCATAAAAGTAGCGTCACTCGATACAGATTGCAAACCATCAATGCTCTCTAGCAAACAGGACTTTAAATCGTTCAAAAACAAATGAAAAAGCAAAGGCAATAGATTTCTCCTTGCCGTACTCCACATGAATTTGTAAAGTATCCTGAATGGCATTTGTTTACCCTAATCCAAGATTTTGCATTGGCGTACATATTTTTAACTGTTTGAAAAAAATATCTATAAACATCTACTTTAAGCAAATTTTCCAAAGCAAAGATCTTTTAATTTTATCAAATGCTGTTTTATAGTCAATAAATGCACAAGAAAGATGCTTCTTTTGTTGAAGAAGTTGATTATACTATGTCATGTAAAGAAATGATAAAGTGTTGAGTACCCAGCCCTGAATTCAACTTGCTCTTGACCGAGTTTATTATAGCTATTTAAAAGTAAAGAACCATGTATTTACCAAAGATTACACAGTTTGCCAAAGCAACTAAAAAGAGTAGCCACTCGGTAGCTAGCTGGGTCACTGGGAGAACCCTTTTGGTTAAATGTCAGAATTACTTCACCAATGCACCATTGAGTTGGAGCCTCCTTGTAGTATTACATTAAATAGTCTAAATTTATCTATTGAAGTGGTGATACAAATGTGAGATGGCAAGTGTATAAACCAAATATTTACTCAGTCGACATCGTATTTGAGTGTAGAGTATGTACCTTGCATGGGACTAAACAAGTATAAAGTTATATCTTGCAAAGGACTGTACATTCATTCACGTCTATTAAGTCAGTTTCGTTCCCCCAGCTCAGCATCGGCAATACGATTAATCCTGGCTTTAAAACTCGTGTCTTTGTGTTTCTAATTCTCAGAAAAAGAAACGAAGTTTAAAGAGCTTTAAATGCGGATTAACTATCTCAATTGCCCATCTTTTCACATCTCTTAAGCAGGCTTTTGTGCAAGAGATCATTGTGTGTTGCCCAAAGTATAATTCACGAATAAAATACTCTGAACACTGAATACACCAGAGATCCCTCGTCTGTGTTTATTTTAATGTGATAAGAGAAGGACAGAAAAGATAGTGGACGGAATCAAAAAGAAATATGTAAACTTATGAGATAGGCCTCGAAACAGATCTAAAAAAAGTTAAAAGAGAAAAAAAAGATGTGGAAAAGTACTGACAGAATAAGCTAATGAGAAGTAAATACTGTGAAGGAGGCGAAGAGAAAAGAGCAAGATACACGAATAAGGAGAGAAGAAACAGTCACAAAAATTGGAGGCCGACAAATAAACGAAATGTTGAATCGCGGGCATAATCGCATGGTTAATGAGTTAAATAATTTTCTGTTAGAACTTCTCTCAATAACGGGAAACAACTCAGAATAGATAAGGAAAAAAGGCTGCTTAAATTACCTCCCTTGTACGATTAGGCGTTAGAAAACAGGTAAGCGTGTGATCATTAGTTCTTGGAAGCATGATGAAGCTGCGAGGAGCAGTGGTGTACTGGTGTGTTATTGTGATCAAAAATGCTCTGCTTTTACGTTCTTCTGTAGTTATAGGCATAAATTTTGCTTTTCGTTGAACATTACTCTCACTGTTATTTTATGCCTGTCTGTCAGCTTCAGTGCTTCCTGGTTTGTGATCTCAGCTGTTCATTGCTCAGGTATTATCATGGCCGCCGAGAGCCAGCACGGCCCCCAGGGCGGACCTCTACCGGCACCTTGTAATTGTAATCGTAAATTATTTTCCCAGTATATAATAACATGCTTACAATTCGATTGTCAATATATACATTTGTGTAATATTATGATGATGATGTCGATTTATATTGCGCAAAAGAATGCTCATTGCGCAGCAAAAAACAGAAGAGAAGAAAAAAAAATAAAACAACAGGAAAATAAAAAGAAGACAGAAATGGTGCTAGGTTGTTTAAGTCTGTCTTAAGTAATAAGTAATATAGACTGCAAACATTAGGACACGTGCACTAGGATCTACATCACCACTTATTTACACGTGAGTGGTTAGTAAATGAGAAAAAAAAATGACGTTAAAGGATCAAACTTGTACCCGGCTTCATAGAAAAAATTCCCAGAGGGAGGAATGTTACCTAAACCTTTCTTTATAAGAAACGGAAAAGAAGAAGGAAACAAATCCCCCATAACAGCCGCGGGCCCGGATATACCAGACCCCCTTGTCCCTCCCAACTCTCGTCAGGCCTGGGTTTTTATCGCTATATTCATTGCTGTATTCATTACTTTGCCCACGTCTACCTCAATAACCGACAACCTATACCCACCAAGCAGTCCGTTATTTGCTCTGATTAAAGGTATTTTCGGGCGAAATAAAACTGTTTAGAATCTCATAAAGAGTATGATCATTTTGAATCTAATCTATTTTCGTATCTGTTCATATGCAAGAAGATGAAATTTATTTAAGGTGTTGTGTTTAATAAGAGAAATTGTACGTGGGACTCTTTTGTTTGCTTCAACGAAGTCTCGTTCTCCGTCACGTGACCTTATGACGTAGGCATGGGATTGTTTACCAAGGGACAAAGAAGTCAACTGCCACCCGATTGCCGAAAAAAAAAGAGTGGTGGGAGCTTAAAATTAGCTTTCATAAGTTTCCAAATAACAGAAACATGAGAACAGAGTAAATGTGAGAATGAGAAGACTCAGCTACTAAACTATAAAGCTCTGGGAGCCTAAAGACTTAGACACCTTGTGGTCAAATTAAACACTTCGCAATGCCGCGTATCGGACTAAATTTGGACGTCGCTTAACTCTTTTTGTCTTTCCTTATCCCTTGTGTAAACTGCAAACTTTGTACGCGTTCAAGTTATGTCTAAAGACATGTTTATTCCGACATCATTATGAATGACCATCCATCTCTCTTTCTCTCTCCCTCGATAATTTCGGTCATTGTAATGTGTTTAAATGGGCACTGTTGTTATTCTTCTCTTGTTGCTGTTTCTGCTGCTATAAAGACTACTTGCAGATCTGAAAGGCCTGAAGGTAACGTAACCATTAAAAAAATCTGAACCTTTCTACTCTTCCTCTCTCGCTTGTGTGGGGTTCAAACCAAGCAGCTACAGGGGAATAGGTCATCCTTTCTTGCGTCCAACAGATTTCTGGGAGATTCTGCTAGTCTCGAGATATATCCTCTTATCTGCTAACTAGATCTGGAATGACATGAATAATACACTTTACCAAAAATATAGGAATAGCCACCACAGTGCGCTACAAACTATATTGTTTATAACTCAAAATGCTGCCAGACTGATTTACAATGTGCTAAAACGACGACAGGAAATAGTTAACAGCCGACGGGCTGATAACTGTACGTAAATTCGTGCATGGAGGAGGTTCCGTTTTGTTTTTGTAAAATATACTTGTTTACTGGGCTTCGTTATGTAGTAGTAATAATAATAATAATAGGATTTATATAGTGGCCCCACACGGAGGTGAGCTCGATGCGCTTCACAAGAGACCAGGGGCAGTGGAGAAAGAGCCCAAGTGATTAAGATCTCAGAATCGAGTACAAACAAGTACAACATAATATACAAACATCCACCAGTTACCAATACAAGAACATGAACGCAGAGATAGGAGTGTGGGGGAGAAAGGGCAAGAGGAAGGACTAATTATAGTAGGATTTTCATATTGTCAAGAACAAATGTCTCTCAACTAGCTCACTTTAGATATGTGTCCATTCTTTCAACGAAGAACACGATTCCCTTTGGCTGCCAAGTCAAAGTACAACAAATAACAAACCCCACTAGCTATATGCAAAACCCTTTATGGACAAGCTACGCTTGGCACTTACACCTAATTGTAATATTTATTTGTGTCATTTGGGTTGTTCATCCTTGTCTCCTTTCTCGTTCTCTCTCTTCTCACAAAAGAAAGCACACAAACAAAACCATGGGTGCTAAACGGGTCCTAACGTCTAACCCTTTTGATCGTGCAAGCCATCTCCCCGTCCAGTTCTGTTTTGTCGATTTAGGAAGAAGCAAGCACCGATGACCTCCACCCGGCAATAATTGTCGGGTTAGATAATCGAAAAAAGGACCGTGAGGCCGCTTTTGTAGACGGGCACTGTGTTACAGGTGTGAATTGTTGCCTATTTGTAAAAGTACGAACACTTAAATGTTAAATATTGTTATCCCCGCTTATGAGTAAAGAAAGATAAAGAGACGAGAGCAATAAACATCAATTGTTTTTAAATCCAGTTGTCTTATGTTTGTGTCATTTCCGCTTTTCATCCTTCTCATCTTTATTTTTCTTTCTCTTTATTTATTTTATGGAGAATACATTCAATTGTCAGTCCTACCCATGACAGTATGTTCAGGTGGAAGCCGTTTCGCCTCATCTTTTTCAGACCCTACACGGCCTACAGCAAGTACAAGTCGGCTGACAAGGACGTTTTATTGCTGGGGCAGTGTTTGTGTACCTTTCCCCCGCCCACCTGTCGATGTAGTAATTGGGGGGGGGGGACTGACCGCTAGTTGTCAGCACTACGGGCACTTCAACCTACATTCCCTCCCACGGGCGAAACCATTTTAAAAAACGCCCACCAGAACCGATCGGCCTTTAATTAACACACACACACACACTCACAGCACTACAGTACACTACACACATTTCATTCGTCTGCTCCTAAAACTTGAAACTGAAGCCAGGGAATGGGATACCATGAAAGTGGGAACAGGGGCAAACAATACCAGCGATATTTTTATAGCCTAACTGTAGCAACGGTACTGTCAGATGTGGAAGACGCACGAATAGCCGACAGATCACGTGACACTTGACAGCTTAATATCTATGTACCGGATTCCGGTCACTGCCCTAGCCTGCAAAAAATCATGGGTCCCTGATCTGGGGACCTTATGAAAACCGGGCTGAGAACCCGGCGGGTTTTGGAAGCGGGCCCCTAAAGGGACCTAGCCGGGCTTACCCGTTTGTAGCCCGCATGCAACTCTTTAAGCCCTCGCTTGCAACCGTCGTTTACCGTCACAACCCCATTTGTAGCCTGCATCTAACCCTTCAAAGCCTCATTTGTAGCCCGCATCCATCCCTTCAACCCCCTGCTTGCATCCCTCACCCAATCTCACACTCCTTTACCACCACTAGTACACAGGCTGGCGCACCATGAAGAAAACATTCAACAGCTTTTCAAAATCTCATCGTTCGCCAGACGGCACAAGGAGGACTGTTGATGATGATGACTTCTATAGATTGCCATACAGCCATTTCTCATTGGAGGAGATGTAACCGTGCACCTTTCCTAAAAACGACAACATTAGTTTTATCCAAATTGACGGTCAACTTCAGCTTATCTGCTTCTTGTTTTAGTGAATTTAGTTGATTCTGTAAGCAAATAACTGTATCCGAAATAAGATCTACGTCATCGGCAAACAGAAGCAAAAAGATTTCCACAGCCATAGGTATTAGCTGGATCCTATGTTTACCGCCCTTGCTTATTTCTGTTGCCAATTCATTCATAAAAAAGGAGAACATTATAGGACTGAGTAAACAGCTTGACTCCTTGAGGACATTCAAACACATCTCTAGTTACAAACCTACCTGTAGCACATCCGAAAACTGATCTATATATTGCTTGCAAGGCCATACACATTCTACCATTCACACTATTCTTTCTCACAACCCTCCAGAGCATATTAACAGAATCAAAGGCTCGCTTAAAGTCAACGAAAGCAACATACATTTTATTTCTTAGTAAATGTTTCTGCACTATAACAAAGTGAAAATCAGAGTATTAAAAACCTTGTAAAAATGAGTATACCACTGCTTTTTCTATTTCATTGTGTATATTTGTCTTTCTGTTTACTTCCTTGTTTTTTGGTTCAGAATAGGTTTGGATCATTTATAGAGGTTTCTATTTTATCTAACTAGGCATCATTCCTCTTTTCCCTGATTAACATAATATATTCTTTCCTTTGTTAACATAGGAATCTTTGTCCACAGTTTTATTTTCCATAACCTTCGCTCTTTGGGAACGTTAAGACTGCCTGCTCATTTGTTGACATTCAATATCAAACCATTTATTACATCTAGGTCTTTTCCCTTCTACTTATTCTCTCAACATGCTAGCAACAGCTCCATGCAGACCTTTGACTAAAGTATTAATGCACAATCTATGTCTGAGGCAGGTAACTGATTAGCTTGAGTTAGACGGTCTTTGAATTAATCAAAATCTAACTCATCTTTGTATTTAATGGCATTCTCCACACACCATACACTTTGTTTGTCATAGTTTTTACCCAAAGGCGCCTTGTCTGCCTTAATTAATGAACCATCCCATACTAGTTCAACTGGGAGATGCCAGGAGTAGAGTGCATTACTGACATGAAGATACATACACTGACTACTGAAACAGAAAAATAAATGAAACCAAACTAACCACAGCCAGACATTTCACTACTAATAATTTGTAACTTTACATACCAATGGCTCCTTCTGCTGTGCACCTTGTAGAAGTATGAACTGCATCATACCGCCTTTCCTGCCTTCGTTTCTTGTCATAAGCCACTCTCTGCTCGTGTAACCCCTGTCACCGAGCATGACACCATCTAGTGGTTTTGGGTTTGCCTCAAAAGCAGCAAATGGGGTGGAAAGGGGTGGAGGGAACAAAGCACTGTCAGCACAAGCTACCTAGCGCTCCCGCTACACTCCCCAGACCTAGTGTACTAACTATACAAAGTACATTAGTCCAAAACAAAAGAAATACAATGATAATTGCCACACATCTAAAATATAAGCATGTCGATCAGTTCTTTCACTTTTCGATCTTGTGCAGTTCATGAGTGTCTTTATCTTCACAATGTTAATCAAGTTTTGACGTTCGGCAAAGCATAACACCAAATTCTTCTCCAGCGTCCATAGAACACTTGTGATCGGTCACTCGGTGGTCACTCTGTCACGTGCAGAAGGCGTACGGGAGGCGCTTCGCTTTTCGGGGTCAACAACTTCCCGGCTTATGGCGTGGTGGCGTCCTTGGTAACCTCGCAGACCACGAGGAGTTTGGTGGTGGCGTCCTTAGCAACCTCGAAGGGCACTGGGAGTTTGGTGGTCACTTCATGTTCCACTCATGAGTTGTTCTCTTCACACCAACCTGACTGCACAGTCCTTCAAACAGGCCTGAACAGGTTCTCCAAGGCAGGAACATCAGTGTCGATGAGAGTGACTAGCAAGCATCTCAAATTGACTGACAATAATGAAGTTTGTGAGAAAAGCTCATTAATATAGCCTTACAAAGTTTTTAGTCAGCAGGTAAAATGGCAATATTGGTACTGCATAACTTTGTTCCTTGTATATACGGCTAATAGCTACCTTTATCACACCTGCAATATGCTGTTGGAAATGAACATTGAACTGTCTTTAGGCCCTAATATATATTCGTTTCTCTAATCTGTCGAGGTTTTAACATCGCTGTTCCATACTCTGGGGAACTTTCTTCTATGGAACGGGGTACTACGAGTTTGATCCTTTAACATCATTTTTCCTCATTTATTAACCACTCACGTGTAAACAACTCTATGTTCAAGTACTGATGTAGATCCTATAGTGCACTTGTCCTAATATTTGCAGTCTATATTTCGTTACTGAATGAAATGTAGATATTGACAATCGAATTGTAAAAATATTATTATGTACTGGGAAAATAATTTACGATTACAATTACAAGGGGGCCCGGAGAGTCGTCTGTCCCGGGGCCCGTGCTCGTTCTCGGGGGCCCTGACTGCGAACAGCTCTCTATACGAAGTACAATAGTTTTTCCTGGATGGAGACAAAGAAAAAGAAAAGCTCGCGTGTGCGATGACTTTCTCTTCCCCGTCTTGTATCTGCGACAGAACTGCGCCAATCGCATCCGCGCTAGCGTCAGTGTCGAGAATAAACTTTCCCTCCCTACAGTCGGGTAAGAAAGAACCGGGGCTGAAACTAATACCGCCTTCAGTTTCTCGAATGAAGCCTGACACTGTTCACACCAACTGAACTTACGGTTCTTCTTTGTCAAGTCCGTCAGAGGCTAAACATCTCTGTGAACTTGGAAATGTAAATTCTGTAATAGGACACCGTCCCCAAGAATGAGCGAGTCTCTCACGTTACTATAGGTACAGGCCAGTTTACCACTTCGACCTTTGACCTATCGCAGGTTGTACCGTGAGGTGAAACCACGGACTTGTATTACTGGACTGCTTGCAGACGATTTTTTTTCAGTGAAGTCATAGAACGAGGCTGGTTACAATAGCTTCCGGTTTAGTCACGTTTCTGTTGAACTACTAGAACGAGGCTGGTGTATAAGAAGCTTCCGATTTATTCACATTCATTGTTAAGGCTCGCCGAGACTAACAGCGGAGAACTTCGCAAGAGGCTCAGCGTTGGTCTCGGAAGATAGACAGCAATCCACCTATACACGTCCGTGGTGAAACTGTATGCCCTAAGCACGGACGTGTATAGGTGGATTGCTGTTTGTCTGCCGAGACCAACGCGGAGCCTCTTGCGAAGTTCTCCGCTGTTAGTCTCGGCGAGCCTTAACAATGAGTGTGAATAAACCGGAAGCTATATCGTCCGAAGCCTCGTTCTAGTAGTTAAACCGAAACGTGACTAAACCAAAAGCTATTTCGTAACCAGCTTCGTTCTATGACTTCACTGAAAAAAATCGTCAGCAAGCAGTCCAGTAATACAAGTCCGTGCCCTAAGAAAGAACATTCTGTCTGAAACAACTTGCACTTAGACGGCTTCAGTTTGAGATTAGCATCTCTAAACTTTTGCAGTACTGTCCTAAAATTCTCTAACTCCTGTTCTTCTGTTTTCCCTAAACAGATAACATCGTCTATATAGACTAGACATCTTTCAAACAGAATTCTACTCAAAACTAGCTCCATCAAATTTTCAAAGGTCGCTGGACTGTTACAGAGACCAAACGGCGTCACCTTGAAGTGAAAGAGCCCTCTATGCGTGGAAAACGCTGTCTTTTGTTTGTCATTTTCGTCCATCTCTACCTGGAAAAAACCTTGTTCTAAGTCTAAAGTCGTGAACCAACACGAACCAGACAAAGCATCGAGTGAATCATTAATGTGAGGAAGGGAGTAAGCGTCCTTTTTGGTAAACTCGTTCAACTTTCTGTAGTCAACACAGAATCTAACAGACCCATCCTTCTTCTTCACCAACACAACATTAGCGGACCAGGGACTGTCGATGGGCTCAATGATATCGTCTTTCAGCATTTTGTCATGCTCCTCGTCAACAATTTTCTTTTGCGCTAAAGGCAAACGACGTGGAGGTAGGTTCACTGGTTTATGACTTCTATTGTCAATTGTATGCCTGACTCTCCCTGTTCTACCAAGTTTATCTTCTGGACCTAACAGGACATCTTGAAATTCAAACAACACATCTCTAAGTTTCTCCTTTGAAACTTCGCTAAGTTCTGACAAAACACCTGACAATAATCTCTCAAGGTGACTATATGAAGCGTAGCTGGACTAGTGTCCTCTTGAGTGTACTGTGGACTGTGAGACAAAGGACTGACAGAGAATTCACTGAATTCCACGATGGCAGCAAGATCGCCAGCTTTTATTTACTTATTTATCTGACAAGTTCCTAACAGGGACTAACAAATCTTCTCCTTCTACTTGAATCAGACATCTAGGGACCTCTACGCCTTTCTCTTTCTTGAAAGAATCGCGACCTCCTAACAATCCAACTACTTTCTCTTCTGTACACGACCGCACTACCTTGCCTCTAAGAAACGCTTCTGATCTGGGTGGTAACAAAACATCGTTACTCACTACCACTTTCGCACATGTGAGTATAGGAGAGTATTTTTTTCCCGCCTTCCTAGATGCAGAGGAGAATGCCGATATTTGAAGGCTTATATATTTAAAATTAAGCCTAATTATGCACTCATATTTTAGGAATTATTATTTTAAAACGAACTTAACCCGATCATAAAGAAATAATGTTGGGCATGGTTTGTACTTTAAAGGTAGTAAGAGAATAAGAGTGTCGAAGGCTGATGGGTAATCCGTTCCAAGTTTATGGGGCTTGATATGAGAAAGACCTCTGTGACTCTGTCCACACGTCTTTATCTTAGTTACTGGGACTCGCAGAATCTTGGTGTCAGAAGATGAGCGAAGAAGTCGTGCGGGCGTATACATGGGAGTGAGTTCGGAGAGGTACCGATCGAGGACCAGTGCCCAAACAGGAGAATAAGTTAAAGTGGAAAGTGTGTTGGCTATACGGTCCACGACTAGCAGACAGTGAAAAGAGCGAATGATATGTGAAATATGTTCATATCTAGATGGTTTGCAGATGACTGAGATGAGACGAGCACCGTTATTCTGGGTCTTTTTAAGTCTATCAAGAAAATTCTTGGGAATTCCAGCTAAAAGAGAATTACAATAATCCATCCTCGATAGCACAAAGACAAAGATTACAGATTTAGTTACATCAGTGGTGAGATAGTGGCGAATGGTAAGCAATTCAAGGTAAGCAATTCTGCAGACATGAGAAATATGCTGATGAAAAATCAAACTCGGATCGACAATGACACCCAAGCTGCGGACAGGTGGAGAAAGGAATAGTTGAGCTGTTTACAGACAGAGACTGAGGGAGAGAAGGATGACTCAGAATTTTCTTTGGACAAGTAAGTATATAGCAGTTCAGTCTCATCGTCGTTCAGTTGCAATCTGTTTTGGAGCATCCAGGACTTTACATTATCAATGCATTCCTGTGACCGTGTCAGTAGTCTAGAGTTCAGTAAGTGGAGCTGACTGATAAAGCTGTGTATCATCAGCATAACTCACATGTGACATGGCATGACATGACATAACATCAGAGGGGAGGTATATAGCACAAATAGTATTGGACTCAATACAGATCCCTGTGGACACCATATCTCGGGACAGAAGCGTCTGAATAAACACCATTCACACACACACACACACACACACACACACACACACACACACAAAGAGTCTGGATTCTGTTTATGAGATAGGATCACACACACACACACACACACACACACACACACACACACACACACACAAAGAGTCTGGATTCTGTTTATGAGATAGGATCAAAACCAGCACAAAGCAACATCATGAAAACCGAAAGAGGGCTGAAGTCTGTGTAGAAGTATAGATCGAATGATCTACAGTATGAAATGCTGCTGACAGGTCTAACAACGCCAAAAGAGACACGTTATCATCGTCAGCACTGAGTAGGAGATCATTTACAACTTTGAGAAGAGCAGATTCAGTACCATAGCTATAATAACTTATAATTGTAACAGACGCGCATCATAGCATCCGCAGACACCGTAGATCCAAGGAATAGCGTGAGCACGCTTTCAATCCAAAACTATAGTGGGATCCCCCCAAAAAATTAAAGAAAAAATAAACTGAGCATCATTGGCCTTGCTTAGCGAGCAGGAAGTAACAGACGTGACAGACAGATCTGGTTTTCAAAAGTCAATTCAAAAGACACGCAAAAAATGCAGGACACCGCTCTGACTTGAACCGAGAGCAGAGACGATCGACGTTTGTAATAACTCAGTCAAATGTGTGGGGACATGCACCAATTATTCAAAGTGAGAGCTCCAAAATTAGACGTGCGTGGCACTAAAGACAGAAGGAGAAGAAAATAAAAACGAAGACTTCATGCATTTATTTGCCTAGTGATCTTGCAGGAGGGACATCTTAATGTGGACGCCACTTACTCGACAAATTTCTTTCTCACAACCACACACACACACTCGCAGACACCGCTGCTGACATACTCTTGTGATTTATGGTTACTAATGCGACAGTCTAGACATATAGTGCTCGTTGGCCATTACAAAGATGCTTTCAGCGTGTGTTGCCCGTCGGACAGACCACTCTGCACTAGCTTCGTGCTGGTCTTTTGTGATTATGCCCCCTTTAATCTTAGACCAAGGGCGTTTTATCACGTGATCTAGAGAGCACTATCGGAGCACGAACTTGTATTATACACATCCGTGATCGGAGCAGCGAAAGGTTCACTCCACTGCCTTAAAATTCTGCAGTAGCTGTAGATGCATGCTGTTTCAGTAACATTTGGTGACTGGCCTCGGCTATACGTGTATCGACACGTCTAGAGCATAGTTCAAAGGTCATAGGAACAAGGTAACTCATGTCTGACACCCGCAGCTGCATGGTGTAGATGAAAGTGCTGCTTCGGCGTTTGCTTTTATTGAAAAATTATAGCTACCAGTTTGGAAACTATTTCCATCGAGCATTTCTTAGCCGTGCCACGATAGCAAAAATGCGCTTTGTACAGTTTGAGTGGAGTGGAAGGAAAGGTGTTGGAGTTGAGGTGGAGGAAGGAGGAGATGTTGTGGATGTGACAGAGGCAGACCCAAGCGTGCCTCACAACATGCGGGACTTCATCGATGGGGGCCATCGAAATCTCCTAGCCGCGCAGAAGTGAGGTTATTTCTACAAAATAAATGGTGTATAAATCATTGGGAATAGTTCCTAATGTTGTAATTTGTTTAGTCAGTTACAAAACAGTGAAAAATGATTTAGTTAAACTGGTTTCAGCGCGTTAGCACCAAATTTGCACACTTTGGACTCAACATGTTTAAAGATAATCACGTGATACACACAGCAATGCTTTCCAAAAGACAAGCTTTTGATTTCTGTCTCATAACAATTGTTTTTGTTTAACATCAAGCATAGACTGATGAAAACAGATGAAATCTGGTTTTCATTAGCTACTGTCTTTCCCCAGCTGTCAAGGGCAGTGTACTTTCCAGCTACAGGGTCTGATGACTTGCACAAATGTTTAAATCATTGACTTTTACCTTGTGCATTGAGTAGGTCAATATTTAGGTTACAGAACATTCTTTCAAATAATAAGCAAAAAAAAGTACACTTACAAAATGCTGGAACATATTCTTTACTTGGGAGGAACACGACACCATAAGCCTTACTTGCCTGGCCTAATTTTAACTGATGCCAAAAAAAAAAAACAACAACAAACAAACAAACAAACCCCCCTCCACCTTAAAAAAAAACCTATCTCCTGGTTCATTAATGGCATACAACTCCACACCACACTCCCCTAATATGCTGTTCTAAATGCCTCATAACTAACCTTTTCTTACCAAAATGCTAATAACAAAACTAATCTGTACTTTTCATTGTCTTTGAGAAACATTCATGTTGAGAGCTATTTTATCTTCAATTAATAACATTGATATTAATACTTCTAATCATAAATTTCAAGAATATTTTGTCCTGCATGTCACCAGTGCGGTTAACAGCGGTCATTTTGTGCTGAAGCGGGAAAATGTGAAGATCATTGCACCCATTACCAACCCAGAAAAGCTGCTGTGCATTGGAATGAATTATGTTGATCACTGCAAAGAGCAGGACTGCCCCATTCCAGAAGAACCAGTAGTCTTTAGCAAGTTTAACAGTGCCATCATTGGACCAACAGATGATTTAATTTATCCTGAGGAAACAAAGGTTAGCTGTTGCTGGGGCTTGAGGGTGAATTGTTTCACATAAAACCCACAGAAACCAATACTTCTAAAGCTGACCGACACTGTTATGAGTGTTTGTTCCTAAATGTATTGTTTGAATTGCTTTAATCATTATTAAAATCACCCAGTGTTCAATTTAAACAGTATAATCACTTTGGAGCTACATAGATAAATGAGTATTGCACAGGCATCTGCAAGTTGTAATAACTATACATCTATCTTTGAACTTTCAACACAGAATGAGCACAGAATATAAAACTTTACCAGTTGTAGTAAGCCATCTATTTACATCTTTCTCTCAGACATGTTGTGTAAGTTGTTCAGTAGAATTACAGTACACAATGCTTTAGTACAGAACTACAATGCACGATAAAATACTATGCTGAAAGGCAATTCACTTTGCACCACTACAGAACACTAATCTACTACAGCTAAACTACCACTTAAGCTATATTTCCATTACAGTATACATTGCTTTCTCATGTAAAAAATGCTACTTTTTTAATAGCATAAAGTGAATTTATTGATCACTTTCTGTAAGACAGTAAAACAAGTTGGTCAGTATTACTGTGAGGGTGCTGGTAGGATTTTTTTGGCACTTGGAAATAAAACTAAAATAAAAGTAATTCCATTCTGAGGTAAAGAGATTCATGTGCAAAGTTGTATCTTTCAAGTTTGCTATATTGAAGAAATTGTGCCTTTTACAGTCATGAAATAATAATGTCCATCAGCAAAACTACTGTTAATAAATAAAAAATTTGTAGTTTCACTTTTTTTTAAACTCTGGCAGCATGTACATTAGAAATACTTTAGCCAATAACTAAAGCATGTTTTGACCCGGTAAACAATTGTTGTTTCAGCAACTTGACTGGGAAGTAGAGCTTGCTGTTGTGATTGGGAAAACAGCAAAAAATGTTCCAGTAAGCATACTAATTTCTAGTGATTATTGATTAACATTGCCAAATTGGAATCAGTCTTTTTATTAAAATTGTCTGGAGGGAATCAAATTTTATTATCAACCAATCATATACATTGGTACTTCTAAAAACTGGTTTAGCGTCTTTAAAGTTTCATGTCTCATTGGTTGGTCAGATATTTTGGGTTAGAATAGTGTTCTACATGGAGGTCAGTGTATATTTACTGGAAGGAAACAGTTTTACTTATATAAATATAAATGTATAATATACTCATACAATGAATATGTCACACACATGACCAGTAAATGTTACCCTGGTGGACTTCTTTCTTGGCATCACTTATCTAACAGGGAGAAACATGTAATAAATGTAGAGAGATAGAGAAAAATGTAATATATGTAGAGAGAGGAAGAAAAAGAGGAAGGCTGGAGATAGCATGGTTGATCTGCAGTCATGTGATCCCTATGAATACTTTAGCATTTGAATGTTGTATTAGAACATTTTGATACAAAAAACCCAGTTCACTTTGACTATGTGAATTGTTTGTTTTAAAGAAAATATGTGATCTAACAGACATACAATAAGCACCATTTGAAATCATACAGATTAGTTTGCTTTAATGTCATTGAATGTATTGGAATAGGAGGATATTTCATAGAACTGTTTATCAACAGGTGGAAAAGGCAATGGACTATGTTTTTGGCTTCACGGTTGCTCATGATGTCAGTGCAAGAGACTGGCAGTTCAAGAATGGAGGGCAGTTCCTGTTGGGCAAATCTATGGATGGCTTCTGTCCTTTGGGGCCTGCTATTGTTATGAAGGAAGACCTTAGGGGTGTGTAGGCTTTTGCGTTCAGTTTTAATGACAATTATGTATACATGTCTTGTTTGTCTTTTTGTTACATCTTGAAATGGTTTTGTTGAGAGCAGCTTGCTTCTTGTTTCATCTTGTCCTCCAGAATCAGAATCACTTTATTGAATCGGCCATCGGCCCATTTCAAGGGAGAGCATAACAAAAACCATCAAAGGTATAAACACAAACTGTATAAAAGGCAATATGATTACATCAACACCAAGGTATTCTAACTTAAGTCACACTGTGTGTGTGTGTGTTTTTTGTTGTTGTTTTTTTTTGTTTTTTGTTTTTTTACATTTACAGAAGATATACCAAGAAATATGATAAATATACAGAAAATACCAGCACAATGAGAACACACAGATAAATAAGTTATATTAAGCCTATATTATTATATTAAGCCTAGTGCTTTGTAAAAAAAAATGCAGCTAGAGGGTTAGAAATACTAGTTCTTGTATCTGACATTATATGTTAGAATCTGAATAGAGAAGGACTCTTATAATATTTTATGGTAATGTAGCTTTCTTGCAAATCAAAATACAATGGATAAACAATGTATTTAGGCTTCTTCATCCTGACACAAAGGGCACATTATATCCTTATTTTCAACACAACAAAAGCGGAGCTAAAAACAGTACAAATCTGACCTATTTTAAATCTTCTTAGGGCATCTCTCATACCAATATGCTTAACATCTCCAAGAAAACTACATTGTGGAAGATTTGTAAAAATCATAAGAAAAAGAAGGAAAAAAAACTATCCATCAGTCGTAACTGAAATTCTCTCAGAAAGTGTTTAACAAATAAATAGTAGTGTGCAACTTCCTTATTCCTCCGTTCTAATGCTTTGTAAAGGTAAATGGCAAGGCGGCGTGTTATTCCTGGATTATTATCAGCCATAAGTACAGAGAATTTAAAGTGAGATGGAAATTTATAGAACTTTGGTGGAATATATTCTTCTCTCAAATCAGTATACCTAGGATAAACAAAAACAAAGTGAAGTTCGGTCTTGTCACAGTAACAAAAAGGATATTGCAAGGAGAATTGTTGTTTAAAGTACCTAAATTTGTGATACTTAAGAATCATTTTACCTAATCTAAATCTGACTAAAGTGTCTCTAAAGCCTATGTTTCTGAGGTCAGAGAGATATGGACTAAGCGAAATAGGTGTTTTAAAAGAAGAGTATACAGAAAAGCGTGAGCTACTAGCAAGTTTATTGTGCCAGTCCTGTTGATGACAGTTTATAAGCCTTAGTTTAAACTGCCTTAAAAACAGTTTAACATTCTCAACGCCTTGATTTTCCCAAACATTACCAAAACCAAATTTTTAGAGTGTCATCATTATATGATTCAGCCAAATTGTTTTATTGTTTTGAAGTAACTTTTCTGACATAACTAGTGCCTTCCTGGGCAGACGGTTTGAAGGGAGGTGAGTTATTCAAAGCCAATATCTAATACATTTTATATATATACATATATAAAGCGGGTATCTTCCACACTCACCGTAAACTAGAGCATTTGGAGTCCGAGAAGTGATGCCCAGAAAACGTTTCAAGGCAAACAGGTGAACTTTTTCTATAATGCTGATGTCAGCACTAAGCCCCCATATTTCAGAACCATATAACAGTATTGGTTGTATTTGGCTATCGAACAGTTTGAAAAATAATGATGGATTACGATCATCTAAAGATCATAACACTTTCAGGATACTACTGCTTTCCGTGCTTTCCTTGCAAGGTCTTGTAGGGCTTGAGTAAAGACACGAGTTGACAAATACAGTCCAAGATATTTATAGGTATTGACAATAGTTAGTGTTTTTTTTGTTTTCCAGGAACCACTCTTCATTCTTTGAGATAAAACCACCGTTTCAAAAAACTACAATATTCGATTTATCAAAATTTACTTTAAGTTCTAAATGTTTAGTCATATTATTCAGGATATTTAACTGATTCTGCAAGCTCACTACTGTATCGGAAAACAAGGCAACGTCATCAGCAAACAGTAAAATAAACAGTTGTATAAGGTCTGGAGAGAACTAGATACCATGACGTCCCTTGTTTCTAAGTTAGCTCATTAATAAACAAAGAAAAAAGTGCAGGGCTACAAGTTTTCACCCTGTTTGAGACCTCGAGGGCAATCAAAACATTCCGTTAAGTCAGCTCCTATACGGACACGTGCCTTGATGACAGAATACATGCTTTTGACAGCACCTAAAAGTTTTTCATCTACACCATTTTTATGCAAAATACACCAAAGTTTATTCCTATTAATAGAGTCAAATGCTTTGCAAAAATCTATAAATGCTACATACAGTCTCTTATGTTGAGCTAATTGTTTTTGTATCATAGCCATTAATACAAATTTATGGTCTGTCGTGCTACAGTCCTTAAAGTATTCAGTTAACACATCTTGTCCTCCAGAGCTCAGTTTTTTCCTACTAATGAGTGCCAGAGTTCATTTCTCTTATTTTTTCACAATTTTGAAGTAAGGAATTGAAGTCACAATTTCCAAGGTGTTACAGAAAGAATGTATACAATTCAGAAATAAACAGAATTCTTAAATTTCACTATAAAGTTATCAATGTATTCGAAGTTTTGATTTATGTTGCTGTGTGTCACTTGAAGAAAAATAACACTCTTCTCCCTATGTTTCCATGGCATGTTTTTGTACCAGGGGGGTATAGGATTGCCTCCAATTTATAAATCATCATTAATGCAAGCAGTTTTATTTGCATTTAAATAAAAATACACTTGGAAAAGTATTGTCAAAAGATAATATGTCACTGTGGGTTTAAGTGTAAAAGTGGCACCAACTGAAAAAATACAGTTTGTGTTCAGACATGAATGCATTTCAGCCTGCATCTTACATTTTGCATTTAGTCTTAATTTTCGTCTGCTGTGCATTATATCTCACTGTCATGATATCCAGATTTGTATTGCTAGATATGTTATATACTGAGCATAGCAATCTCTTCAGATCCTCATAATCTCAAGCTGTGGACACGAGTAAATGGTGTTGTGAAACAAGACAGCAGTACAAACCAGCTTGTTTTCAAAACACCTGAACTTATCACCTTTATCTCCAGGTAATATTGTAATCTGTCATTTAATCACTCTTTATTGTGGAGAGCTTAAGACTGGTTAAAGCAAACAGAATACATAGATATGGGTAGATTGGTACATAATATGGATTTATTACAAGACGGCCACCATTGTTGTGGAGTTTCTTCTTAAAAAGTTTTACATTTCTTATGATGTCTGTATTGGAATAAGAGATGTTGGTGACCTCTTTTGACCTTAGAAGAATAATGGTAAAATATCTGTCAAAAGCATTTAACCACAAGATATTAGGGTCATGGATCTATGTCTAAAGTAGCAATTTATTTAAAGCATATATATATATATCTGCATAATCTGATCTTACAAGTTGTCAAAAGGAATCATGTTTGATACACATTTAGCAGCAGAAAAAATTTTATGCAGTTTGTATCCGGACCAGAATGTGCTCTTTGCAGGTTTATGACCCTCAAGCCAGGAGATGTCATCCTTACTGGTACACCTCCTGGTGTTGGTGTCTTTCGTAAACCACCAGAATTTTTGAAAGTAAGTATCCTTGCACTTTTACTTTTGTCTTTTTTTGGGGGGTTGCTTCCAATCAGCTGTATAAATTAGTGTATAATATGCTAAGGCTTATTGAAGACTACCCAGGCTTGCAAGGTGAAGTTCAAGCTTAATTTCCCATGGTATATTTTCTTGTAGTTAATGCTTTTGCTAATGCCGGAAAACTGAGATATCCTTCTCAGGTTTAGAGACAACGATAAAAAAAAAAACCAAGCAGCGAAATGGCTCATTGACTAAACAGATAATGTAGCCAAAGTGGCATAATAAACAGTTGCATATTCCCTAATCATATTGTAATAATCACATACCAATCACAAAAGCACTATCATTAGTAGAAAAAAGCTAGAGAAGAGATATGCTTTACTACTTAGAAAAGCTAAAGATCTGAGATGTTTCTTGTATAAAGACATTAATGTTTTTTTACTGTCTTATGTTGCAGAGGGGGGATATAGTGGAGGTGGAAATTGAAGACATAGGCACATTGCGGAATAAAATTGTTTGAGGTGCAAGCATTTTGTACTATACAATGTTCTCAGTTCATAATTTGTGTGTGTGCTTTTTTTCACTTGAATTCCCCATTTGTGTGATAGCATAACATCATGATGGTTAGTGTACCTTAATAGAACGTTCCTTGTGTTCTACTCTGGTACAGAGTAGATGAAAATCATTTAGAATTTATGCAAATCTAAAGTAGATAACCTTTTTCTGTGTATTCTTTTTTTCCATCCTAACCCCTCTGTATTAACATATACAGATTTTATAATGATTTTACATCAACTGCTTAGAATGCGGAGAGGCATTTCCACATTATGCATGGTGCTATATAAATGGCATTGTGCATGCAAAGATGTCTTAAAGACTGTAGGAGGCTGTGCCTTTACACAAATCCTTACCTTTTTTTTCTTGCCAATAGGATAGAAAATAACGGTGTAATGCACCAATTTAGCTTAATGCCTGCTGGTGTACCCTTGTTTTTAACTCTTTGTACTAGTTTTTTCTCCATAACCTAAGCCTTAAGATAAATCTGGTGGAAAAGAATTGGTTGTTTACATTACACCCAGGGTATCCTTATGCCTGGAGTAACTATGTCATAAAAGATTTGCTGTTGCCATGGTGGGAACCTACTATTGTAAAAATAATTTGATACTAGTAAATTGTATAGCAGCAGTTTATCACTTGAAGCACATTCCTTCTGCCTGTTGGCTCTTTAAAAAAACGGTTAATTCCCAAGAAATGCCTCTTCTACAATCCAAAATATTTCACCATATTTATTCCTGCACTTTTTTGTTACTTATTTTTAAAAGCAAATTTGTAAACTTTTTCACCTTTTTTTTGGTTCTTGTCAGATTTTAAAATAAATGTTGTAGACCTGTAAATTAGTTTAACAGATTTTTCTGGCTAGTATGTGGAATGACGTTCTTGTGATTATAATTATTTCAACAAGAGGGCCCTTGCTGACAGGTGCTACTTCTGATATTCCTTCATGTTGACCAAAGTGATGGTGAACTCCTGGCTGAGACAGATTTCACTTATACAGGGTACCCCTTGGATTCACATTGTTCAGTATTTGTCTAGCATGCACACACACAAAAATGAAAACCTTTTAACAAAACTCAAGAATATGTAAAACTCTGTTAGTCTGTTAATCTGTTAGTCCACTTACTGATGGACAGACTGATCTTTTATATCCAATGCAATGAGGGACATACACTGAAGAATTGTAATATGTGTCAGCAGTTTGATGAAAGACAAGCAGAATGGCTTTTTTCAGTTTGTTTTAAGGATTTGGAATAAGTCACACTTCATCTGGTCTTTTTCCATAAAAATGAGTTTCACATGCAATGATTTGTATTTGCTGTCAAAACCAGTTGTGTCAGTGTGTTGTTTTAGATGCATTAATGCAAATTTTAAAGGAAGTCTATTTAGGAAAAAGACTGCGCTTTTTTCTGAAAAGTTTTTCATAGAGAAATTTTTTCAGGTAATTTTTTTAGTTACAGAATACTATTTCCAAAATCTTGAGACAATAACTTCTATCAAAGAGCATATGCTCTTTGCTTCTATCTTTGTAAAATAAAAATCTTTAAATGACACCATGTGCATAGAAAAAAAGCTAACCTCATGACAACAATAATACTACTATATACACACTTTTTCACTTCTTCCAGCTGTTGGTAGTCTTTGAAAGATAAGCTTTAACATGTTCTACTGTGAAATCAGTTTCACCTTCAAATGCATGCATAAGAGTTAATTCTCATGGATAAAGATTTTTATTTTCTAAAAACTAAATACCATACAGTGAACTAAATCAAGTCTTACCTATATTTTGGTAAAGTTATGATCAGTCTTATTATGAGAAAAAAACTAAACTAGCATGATTGGTGTATTTGCTGTTTTACATGACTTGTTTAGATTGGAAGTTGATTGTATTCATGGCATTCTACATACATTTGCCTTTAATGCTATACTTCTTAAAAAAGATGTGTGCCTTTATTGCATTTTACATATTTATCATACTACCTGGATATTTCTTTAGTGTGTGATCAGGTAAATCATTTCCTGTATTTGATGAGGGCACAAATGTCTAAACTGGGTAGTCATATTACTGTGCAATAATGTGGGCACATACTTTATTGTGTTGCAGTTGCAACATTTCATTATGATTTGACATGTTTTGAAAACATTCACCTTTTCCCCCAACCACGTTCTTTGGTTAAAATCTAAATGTATGCATCCCTGTTTCATGTTATTAATAATACACTGTTATGATAATAAACTTATATTCTTCTTCTGCAAGTCCTTTGCCCCTATGTATTAATGTTTATTGTACAAATGTGATAAAAGCATTAAAGAAGTGGAACAAACAGTAATTGTAGAAAAATGTATCATGACCTACCTGTAAATGTTCTTATTTTATTGCAGATACACTCATAGGCTAGAAAAGTCCCATAATGTACAATCAACCTTCAGCAAGAAACACTGCTATTCATTGCTGTTTTATTAAGCAAAGATCCCAGCACCAGACACACATTTCTATACTTCTCAAGAACTTTGCAATATGATTCTATATGATATATTGCAATATGTATGGATAATTATGCAATTAATATATTACTATTTGTTAAGTACAAGGGCTGTGACACTTAAGTTGAAGAGAAACATATAATAATGAATTATGGATAGGTGTACCTTTGTGTATGTGTATAAATGTGAAAGATCAAAGAAATGTATGGACAAAATAGTAATAATAATAGCTGATACAAACATGCCATCCCTCACAGTGGAAGCTTTGAGTACGTACAGTCCAATGATAAATAACTATAAGACGTGAAAAATGTAATTAAAAATGAATAAATAAATGATCATGGGAAACTTTGTACACGAAGACGCACGGTGGAGGAGGGGCTGAGGGGGGATGTGACAGTCTGCACACATCTCTGCACTTTGGTATGTCCCTAAGATACCCCTTCCCTGCTATCCCCATATGGATCGCAAATGTTTTCAGATGTTCTGAACTGATTTAATTTTGAAAAAGTCGAAAGTGCACAGATGTCCCTTCCAGAAGAAATCTATTGATTCCTTTGAGTATTGCCCGACGAAAGTGCGCGCTAGTGCACGCTAAAGCGCTCAGCAAGAATGCGATCAGTATTCTTACACAGCGACTCTGGAAAAGGCGAAAGCCCGACAATTGCTCGGCTAGGTGGGACACACGGGCACACACAGTACAACCGAAGATAGTAAATAGTATCTACTATCTTTGGTACAGCAGCAAGCAGGCATTATGTGTGCTGTTATGGAGCTGACCCGTCGAAAAGCTGAACACACCCAATTTACTTTCCTCGAAAATTTTTATCTGGTTCTAAACTAAAAGCACAGTTTGCATATCTGGTACAGAAGTCAGACATATGTGGAACAGGTTAAAACGAGATCTTCATGGCTGTACGAAACCGAAACCAGATGAATCTTCTCTGTGACATAACTGATCGAAATAAAATAACTCATGTTTTGTATGAATTATGTATGTCTGTTAGTATAAACTGACCACAGATTATGTCTGGACAGACAGTCTGGTACTATATTATACTGACCACAGATTATGCGTGCCTGGTAGTATAAACTGACCACACTATGCATGACTGCCGTACTAAAATGAAATGATAATATCCATATCTGATACGAAACGGAAACTTCAGATCGTGGATTCTGAAATGAAATTTCTATCTGCTGCAAAACTGACAGCAGATTTATGCAACTCCAGCACGAAACAGAAGCCAGACATCTGTGAAACTAGTTGAAACAAAATCGCTCATGTCCGGTTCGAAATCGAAAACAGATTAATCATCTGTGGGGTGGGACGTAGAACAGATTGAAATAAAAAAAAATTCGTGTCTGGTACGAAATTTAAACCAGATTACGTATTTCTGGTACTAGACACTGACTACACAGATTATGCACCACTGGTTCTAGAAATCAAAGTATTCACATCTGATACGAAATAAAAGGCAACTCGTGGACGCCTGATACGAAACTTTAAACCAGATTATGGACATCTGATGCGAAATCAAACCAGATTTTGTCTGTTAGGAAACAAACCATGCAGTTTCTGCCGGGTACAAAACTCAAACTAGGTTATGGTCCTAAACTAAAAGCCTAAATGACATCTTTGAAACGAAATCCGTCGTGGCTGGTTCGAAATCGAAAACAAGTTATATAATCATCTGTGGGACGTGCATCTCATCGAAATAAAATAATTCATGGGTGGTACGAATTCAAACCAGATTCCGCATTTCCGATACTATACACTGACCACAGATTATGCACCACTGGTTCTAGCAATCAGAGTATTCACATCTGATACGAAATAAAAGCCAACTCATGGTCGTCTGATGCGAAATCAAACCAGATTGTGTGTCTGTTAGGAAACAAACCAGTTTCTAGTACAAAACTCAAACCAGATTATGGTCCTAAACTAAAATCATATCTGGTAGAAAACGACTAGATTACGGATGTCTTATTAGAAAGTAAAACAAGATTGCTTATTTCTTGTCGAAACTCAAACTATATCATCCATTTTTCGTTTGAAGCGTAAACCAGGCTATTAATTATGTCTTGCATAAATTAAATTAACATCAGATTAGACTGTCTCCAAGAAAACGTAACACCGCATAAACATCTCTCGATGGTATGTTTTCTTTCTTCTGTCTTCTTAATTTTTGTTATTGATCACTTGATTGAGACAGAAAGAGTGTGTGTGTGTGTGTGTGTGTGTGTGTGTGTGTGTGTGTGTGTGTGTGTGTGTGTGTGTTCGTGATAGCCAGTCTTGTCCCAGGAAAACTGTGGAGGTATTTGGTCTTCATTGGTAGACTCGAATGGCACGGCTATTAAAAATAACGAAGCAAAACAACTTAAGGACAATAAAAGCTAGAGTACAAATGAATCATACTCAGAATTTTCTACATAACGTTCAACTATGACAACACAGCAAAATAAACTTTAGTTTCAGTATCTCGAGAGGCAAAACCTGCACTCCTTAACCTTGACCTTAACCCTCAAAACCAATATCTCCACCCCAGCCCCAGAAAATTTCCTTAAGTACTAATGTAATCCACGAGTAGTAGGCACGACACCTTTATTCCGGTCAGGGATTAGCTTCACACTCGCACAGGAGTTTGCGCGGTGATCTTAAAGGTTACCATGGGTTTTAAGTTCCGGTGATGTTGGGTCTCCATCAGCCAGCGTTTCAGTCTGCCGTCAATCTCCAGCGACCTGTCCCCCAACTCCTTGCCCACATTTTCAGTGTCCGCTCCAGTCTCTCCACCAGCCATCACCTGTCGCTGAGCTCGCCTTCGCCGCAGCATCTCTCGCTCCAGTCGGCGCTGCTGCAGGGCGTTGTGCAAGTTCAGGTTGTGAAGGGTCAAGGCCACTGGTTGATTGAGACCTCCGTCAAGTCGTTGGATCAGGTCTTCTTCCAACACGTAAGTGCAAACCTGAGGCGCTGGCGTGCAGAAAATGTCTTTTGCTGGGTTCTGGTGAAATGAAATAAAGATTTTGAGACTCTAGAATGATGGTGGTTATTACACTGATAGCTGAGGTATGTGAACTTTACTCGGATGTGACAATTGAGAGGATGTTTCCAGATTTCTCCTATGTCAGCAAGCTTCATTAATCTGCATTTGAAAGGATCTTTCCTGTTCACCATCTTTCTTTGTTCTCATTCTCTCGTTGAAGTCTGTGAGAGTACACATTGCTAATTTCTGCATTGATTCACGACGACGACGACCACCACCACCCGCGTCTTTACGCTCTTTATCATTTGTCTATCACTTCTGTCTGAGACTTGAGATTAAGGTGATTTTGAGCTTTTAATATTTTGACGACCATTACTTACAGTTTCCGAGTTGTCGCTAGACCCGCTGTAACAATCGCGGTCTTCCGTCGAAGTTTCCATTGCCGTTCTCGTCCTGCTGCACTTGAACGGCGTGGGCTGTCTGACGACCCTGGCAGGAGTTTTAGATAGAGGAGGTGGCGCTGGACCAGCCGCGCTGATTATATAATCTTCCTCAGTCGGACAGTCTATCACAAATCTTGCGCACAAATAGCAGAATGTTAATCGAGTTTCTGAGTTTCCAATGCACAAAGCTATTATTTTATGATGTGAGGTACAAAGAATATTAATTTTAAGTGTTCGGTTGTTGTAAAATCGCCCTGAGTATTACAAGATAAGTCTGGACCAAAATTCTTATATGTTTACTGATTTAGTTAAATTGTTGTTACCGGCAATGTATGAAAAACCGACATTCTATAGAATATCTAGGCAATGTCGTTTTCAGGAAAGGTATGAAATATGATGTATTTCATACTTTGAGGTCTCATTTCCAGCATTGTATTCATTGCCTATAGGTATTAGCTTACAGAATGCCGGTTTTTACACATTGCCGATAATATATATATATATGTTATTAATAGAATTGTCTCTTGTAACCTTATTATATTTATTTCTTCATTATTCAGCAGTCTATGGATGTGTAGATGTGAATGAGTGTGTTAGTGTGTTAAGTTCCACAAAAATATTCCATCGTGCAACAGGTCCGTTACAGTGGTTCATCTTGTTGTAACGTCTTTTACTCACAAACGACACTCGTAAAATTTTTAATGACACATAATAACGAAGTTAATCACGCAATTATTAACTCACATTATGTAGTTACTGACACACTTGGTAGTTACTGAGACATACCAAAAACAGTTACTGATACACGTTCGGCACTGATGCATCTGCCACGTATTATTGATATACGTCACGTAGTTAGTGAAGTGATCAAACAGATCATTTATTAAAGGTTAAGGGCAAATCTAAAAAGCATTTTTCGTCGATCGTCACTTACGTGTTCTGGTTTATCCTCAGGCGCCGCTTGTACAGCTCTATAGAAGCTGAGCGCCGTTGGTAGTCAGAGCGCTGGGCAGAGTCGCCGTGGACTGGTTGCCTTGACGATGTGATGGCACTTCCCCGCACACTCCGTCCCTCGTCTGCAGCAGGTCGCGAACGGCCTCTGCTGGTCTCTGTACAACCATAGTCACGTGTTTGTGTAAACCATAACTAATCTACATCACAATGGCGTAGGAAACAGATAGGAAAGGCAGCCGCCCTCTCAAAAAAGAGGAGCCAAGAATGTGAACGTCGTTCACTGACAGCATAGTTTGCCCCCCCGCCCCCAAAGCCGAGCATCTTCCTACGCCATTGCATCATCAAAGTTTGTATAGCTTCTGCATACTTGAAGTGGTTTTTTTGTATGCACTGATTTTTTGCAAGAAAATATTCACGTGGCAAAATGAATAAATAAATGTTACCCGTCGACCGGTTGTGCGTGGAAGAATCGTCTGTGTGGAACCTCACTGTCCTGTTGGGGTGTGGCCCACGGGTTTCTTGGTCTTGACATGTGCCCAGGTGCTTACTGGGTTCTTGTGCATAATCAACTGTCCCGGACGTTTTGAAGACCCTCATGCGAGCTGATCGCTGGTTGGTGAAAGCGTTCTGATGAACATCCTGGGAATAACTTCTGCCAGCCGCGGAAGCCTGTTTTGTCACATATGGCTGCTCCTGTCTGTTGCTTCTTTCTGGTATAGTCGGGGCGTTTTCCATGTTATGCTGACTAACCACAATGCGCGACGGCCCCTTCATTGATCTGATTATGAGCCTTCTCTTCTGTCCAGTTGCTACTTTTCTTGCCCGCGTTTCTCCTTTTTTTGGAAAAGACTTTGTAAAATCCTCAGTTGCAGCAAGATCAGGTAGTGCTGCTGCTGCTGCTGCTGTCATAACAAGGTGTGATTCACCAGGGTCAGCATCTTCAGACCCCAGCAGTGGGGGAGAATGCAGCAGGGGAGGATAACGCAGCGTCATTCGAGTTGGCGTGTTTGTACTCAGCTCACCCAGCACGACGCGCTCATGTCCTTGCTGCTGCCAAGATGTCTCATGGGACTCGTCAACAAATCCGCTTTCTCGCAGCTTGACCCCAGACGCTCTCACGCGCCCTCGCGTCAATGGAGAACTCGTGACGCTGTTCTGCAGGTCGATGAGCACCTCTGCGACATTTTCCTTGCCATGGTTATAGTTTTTATCCGTCGCGTTGCACGTGTCTTTGACTTTTGAGGAGCTGCCTGTCTTATCGTTGATGCCACTAAGCTTCTTGACACCAGGTCTCTCCTCTGTGCGTCTCGCCAGCTGCACAACCATCTGCCGCAGGTTCTCTGACCTCCGAACTCCAGTGAACCGGTTTCTGGAGTCACCCACCGCACTCGGCCGGCGTTGAGGTTTAGGAGAGACTGGGGGCTGTGGCGCCCTGGCACCTAATCGTATCATGACGGGTGTCTGGCTAGAATTTTAAACAAATACATTAAATATTCCAGATATACACAAAATAATTTAGTAAGTAGACATAATGGAAGCCAGCTGCTTAGATTAAAATAAAAATGCTGTTTGTTTTATTTAATGTACAGCTCTCTACCAATCAAAGTGTTATAAAGACTTTACAGCTGTTCTCTCCCTTTAAACGCTCTCTCTCTCTCACGAAAGAGAGAGGGAAAGAACCTTCAGCGCTTCAGAGATTAAAGTGCTACCTATCCGCAACCACAGCATGATTGGTTGAGATGCTGATGACAATTTTCACGGTGTGTGTGTGTGTGTTTAGCCTATTGTGATGCCGGTCTCTATCATGCAGCATCAATACCTACTGCACCTTGCGGAGCTAACATTCTTGTGGGGGAACTATATCTAAATCCTATTATTATTACTAAATTGTTACTGATCCATAGTCCCAACGTTTACCTTAAAAACCGTGTCAGCTACAAATCGGCGGCTCAATTGTCGTCGCCTGGACTACTTTTGAAATACTGTCGTTTCTTTTTGTATCATTCCGATTAGAGGGTCTATCCACCCATAAGCGTGAGCCACTCTCTCCGCAGGACGATATAGAGTGATCTTAACTGATCTGGGTTAACTGATCTGATCGAGAGATTTTTCTTAAACACACTGTGAAGATGAATGCTGAACCAGAGAAAAACTCATGCATATCTTCATAATCCTAACTCCATATTGTTGACACCACCTTGCCCTCTGTACTCAAGTGGTTATAGAAGATCGTGCGAAAGATCAGGCGACTCTTGGAGGTTCTGCCCTCGCCACCTGGAGCTGTCTGGTAGCAAGCCCTCTTCTCAAATTCCTACGCTTGAGTAACGACCGAGGAAGACAAGGTTCACCAAACTGCTCTCTGCCGTTGTGCTAGGAAACAGATCGTGTTCTCCGATTTGAAGGAGTTAGGTACCTGCATGGCTAAGTGGTTAACGATCAAGTGGCGACAGGTTTTCGTTCTTTTGTTCTGTTTGTTTCGTAAACATTTGTTTTTAAAATTCCTTTCGTACTCTCAACACTCACATACCAATAACAAAACTACTGCGTTTGCGATGTTCCACACAATATGTAAGAACGGTGGCGATGTTGGTCACAGTATTCGAGAACCGATGACGATGTTGAACACAGTATATAGGAGAATATTTTAGCGCTCTTCGTTTACGCATTTATAATCGCTTTCTGAGCATCGTCTAGTGAAAGATCCCACTTAAGTTTTGTTGACTGTAATTTCTTTTGAAAGAGTGTAATGATTGATAAAATTAGAGCACTTTCCTTATATATTTTGCTCTAATTTAGTACTGTAGACCATAGCTAGGCTGAAGCTTGATTTTTGACAGTAACCAGTGTCACAAACCGTACCTGTAATATTCTACGTACGGTTAGTAATCTCTCTCTCTCACACACACACACACACACACACACACACACACACACACACACACACACACACACACACACACACACACACTTTAAACACATAACTCGTAACCTTCGATGTTACAAACGGGGCGAGGATTTCACTATACACAAACTCCTGTAGTAACGAGAAAACAAAGACTGTGGGCAGGGATGTCTCTTCTCTTCCCTCAACCATCACACACCCTCTCGCTGCATCTCAGTTACGTACAAAGTAATGTATAAATGTGTGCGTTCGTCAGTCAGTGACTGAGGGCTACGTGCGTGCCACTGTGTGTGTGTGTGTAGTCTCTATATTAGCAGTAGATTCTGGTTATACTGCCAATGGCCGCCTTTTTTCATCTGCACATAAATTCCAAAGAAGTAACCGAAGAGAGGAGAACAGGTTAAAAGAGACTCATATAGCAGAACTTGCAGAAAATTTCTATATTTTTTGCGGCAATCGACTAATTAATTAAAATGTATCATAACAACAACATTAACAAAAATGAAACTAGCTCACCTAAAACAAGTTCATGGCAGCTTCAGCTTGTTGTCCTAGACCAGAATGACTTGGGTCTGAATGTGCCAGTTAGAGGTATCGTGCGATCGGATATCACCGCCTCTTCTCGCATTCAATAGTCAATTATCTATAAGCGTGAAGTCTATGCAAAGTCCTGGGCTCCTGGCACACGTTCAAGAGCTGTAAAAAAAAGAAGACAATACGGGCACTGTGAGACCACAGACGTTTGAGTAGAATTATGGACGTGTGTGTGTGTGTGTAAGCGATATCGGTTCCAGCTCTGATATTCCATCTCTTTCTATTTTGTCTTTGTGCACTCATGTCTTTAAATGCTAAGCAAACATACGAGACAGGAATCGTTACAAACACTTTTTTTTGGGTGTCGACTACTTTAATTATTTACTGCTGTGTGCTCATAAGGACATATGCATATATCCATCTGACTCATTTTTAATCTCACTTTCACAGAAAAGTTTGCATATCAGCTTTTTCTTATACTAAACTAGAACATCTGCTGTTGTTACATCAAGTCCTGCTTCATGAATTTATAAAATTTGTAAATTGCTAATATGTTCACTAATTTTGTAAACTGTTATAGTGTTCATTAATTTTGCTAGCTGCTATGGTGTTCACTAATGCTTCATCGGTGTAGAAACTGATTCAATTGTACATATACAAGTACTCAGGTCTTCACTGTCCCCCAGCCCCCTACCCCTAAAAAAAAAAAGACAAATTATTCAGACAACTACTTCCAGCACATTGCTCAAACTGTCTCCATCTCGCTTTGAGTGCGAGATCTCTTGACTTGTATGTTATGCTGTTGTTTTCTGGTCTGTTTGTTTGTTGATATGATTTGGTTTATGTGTGCCTTTTTTAAATCTATATTTCTATATTTGTGTATTTATTGTGCTTGTACGGCACATTTTGTCTACTTTGAAGTGTGGAAATGGGCTATAACTTCTTCTTATTATTATTACTACTACTATTTGTGAAATTATTATTGGAACTGTTTTATGTGCATGATTTTCTAAGAATAATAGGAAAATCAGTTTTTCCTCCGTAGTCTTTCGTAAAAAGCGAAAAGGACGAAAAATGGTTGTTGTACATTATACAATTTGAACGTAAAAATTTTAATCGCATTTATTTTCCGCATTCTCTTACTTTGAAAAGATGGTACGAAGGAAAAATACTCGTTCTATTTGTAGAAATTATAAGGGCCGAGTACAAAACTAAAGGAGAAAAAAAAATATGCGTTGGCCGGGAGTCGAACCCGGGTCGACTGCTTGGAAGGCAGCCATGCTGACCGTTACACCACCGACGCACTTATCTGCAAAAGCGAGTTATAACTATATATTCGAAACAAAAATTTTAAATCGCTTATTTTTCTGTTTGCGTAGTTGCTGTTGGTAGTTTTATAAAGTGAAATATATTGGTTCTTATTTGTCAAAAAGCTGCAAGTATTTAAGCTGAAAATCAATTTGATTTTCAAGTAAAATTGTACTCAAGAGCACAGTGGTGTCTACCCGCTTCCTAAGAAGCAGTAGCAGACGTAGGCTAGCTACATATGATGGGCTACGGGAAAACAGATCACGGATCGAGGCGGACCTAATTACTTTTGTAACACTTACATGTGCTTTTGTCGTATTGCGTTTTAATATCCAGTTTCTGCGACGTGAATACCATATACTGGCATATAGTAACATTAGATAGGCCTACCAGATCAATTTGACGCCAAGACTGGCAGACGTTCAAAACACTGTTTCAATACCACCTTTTGATGCACATGCAGAAACAGACTGTAAAACATGCCTGATTATTTGTGGGCATCGTAAGGCTCTAGGGTGTGCTGAAATGTAATAGTCGATTGCCAGATTTATGTACAAGAAGCACGGCAAATTTGAACTCGATCATGACTGTACAAGTATAGCTGTAGCTAATATAGCAACTAAACCCCTATAAACTTCACTCCAAAAAAGGCGCAATCATATGTTTACTATTCAACTGCTCAAAGAAAACTGTAACTATTTGTAATGTGTCTGCACTTTAGAAAACTGTGTGTAGTGCGTTCTTACAATTCTTTCCCAAACATCTCTTCAAATTATTCTAATATATAATGCTGTTAATATAAACCAGACACGTTATTATCTTTGTTGTTGTGGTGCTGTTTTTCATCCTCTTGTTTTATAAATATCACCAAACCCTTGAAACGGAATGTTTTGTGTACGGTGAGCAAGTTCACCTGTTGTTTGTTGTTGTTGTTTATTTAGTTGGAAAATGCTTCCACCTTGCGGTGATTTCGCACTATGGGGGGGAAAGGGAGGGGGGAGGAAACCGGAGTACCCGGAGAAAACCCCCGCCGCCCAGCCCTGGGAACAGGTGTCACATACAGAGAGTGTCCCGAGACGAGATCTGAACCCTGAGCCGCTCACTGCAGTGGTGACAAGCGAGTGTTTTAATAAATTATTAACCACTACACTACCGGGGGCCCGCGCAAGTTCACCTCCAAAAACAACACGCTTTTATACGGGCACGCAAGGAGAAGCAAAGACTTTACAATGGAATACGGCACACCTCCACAGACACCTCTTTGCCCTTGGGTGGCACAGCGGTTTACTAACCATGCGTTAAAAAGTATGCCATAGATCAATAAGAGTTAAAATCGCATTAGTCTGATGAAGTCAACCTTGGATAAACTTCATAAATTCCTGCTGTCTGGTATAGTACTTGACGACACCTGCTAAAATTGACTACGCGTTATCACCGTACAAAAGAAGATATACCACGGACAGCCACGCATTCTGTAACTGCGACACGCATGAACGGAGCTCGCCGCGTTCAAATAGAGGAAACCCCGCGCAGTCTAAAGAATGTACCTACAGGGCTCAGTACCTACAGGTCTCATTCTGTGACACGCTTGAAAACCCTTGACGGACTGAAAACTAGTTTTAAGCCATTCGCTTGTCACTGTTGTCACTTCAGAACTGATAATGCAAGATCGAAGTGGTGAATAACTCTGTACCTGCGCACTCGATCGTTGGTTTTGCCTCCGTCATTAACGATCCTCCAGCCCCCACCCCACACATAGAGAACACATGCAAAAATCATGGTATAACCTAAACTTTAACCCTACAAGAAGTAAACATTCTTAAAAGGCGAGTAGCTCAGCGCCCATTCTGTGTGCACACGCGTCTTGAGAATGCTGAAGGTTTAGAGCAATATTCAGAGAAGTAGAAAGGCAGATCTTCAATAGTGGGCTATATAATGTGTAGAATAAGCTTGCGTGTAAAGGCGGTAGCGGTGTGGCGATCTTAACTCTATTCACCTGCACGCAGTTCATTGTGATTACCATTTCTTGCAGTCCGATCTCTTTTGTAGCTCGACAGCAGAGGCCAATCAGTGTGCACACTGATTACAATCAGATGACAGCGGCAACACACCGACCGCCTGTGGAATATTGTGGTTACCCTCGGCCGCTGGCCAAGCTGGCGTTACCATTTATACTAACTCCCGGTGAGGCCTATCGGTCACAGCAGGCAGTGCGGTGTAGGAGACGCTTCTTATTTCGTTGAAGGTCAGCAATCTTTGTTAACTCGCCATCTGAATAGCCACGTGTCGACGCTAGTGACGTCAGGTGCAAACAAGTGGCCAGTCGAGAGCAGGACGTTGGAGAAAGTGCGAGTGGTAGACAGTGGCAGGTCACGCAAGCACACGGACTGCAGGTGCTGTGGAACGGTCATGGGAAAATTCGACGGATGCAGGTATGCCTCCTTCATCATAAGACTGCTTTATTTTGAGCTGCAAGCTGTTCTGAGCTTAGTAGCATTAAGCTTTTGATCTGTGAATCGTCTAGCGTTGACTAAAGAATTAGATACCCTAAAGTACATAGATTCCGATATATGTTTCTTGCGAGGAAGTTTTATGATTGAATTAAATGATGGAGCAGGCTCGTGAGGGCTGAATGATGACTGTAGGTTTATTCATTCACTCTTGTATGATTATGCACGAATATGTTTTTATTGCTAAGCCAATACAGCTAATATTTTTCTTCAGATATATTTCTCAACACCTGGGATACGACTGGGATACGTAATCTTGAGAATAAGTAACTTTAATCACGTGTACGAACGTAAGTAGGGAAGCACTCGGGCTGTAAGAAGGGGAATTCACAAACTAAAAAACTCGCTGGGTAACTGTCGACAGATCCTCCATTCCGACTTTTCAAACTGTCAGCTCGCGAGTCCTACGGCTCTTAACTCGGTGACCTTATCTGTAAGCGTGCACCTACACCGACAAGAAAGGTTATTACGATTACCATCTTACGAGATATCTAGTGCTTACCTGTGTTGCATGCCACAGTCGATAAGGGAAGGAACGGAACGGGTCGCGAAAGGTGGGGGCACCATTGATGGTGTAAAGAAAGTAGCTGTAAGTTATGCACGGTGTTAAGCGATAGGGAAATCTACTTATGCAGCACTACTCTCATTTTAGTTCTCAAGAGCAAATAATAAATAAGTGTTATGTGCTAAACTTTCACACTTCATTCGTATCATCAGGATGACAAGTCGCGTAGGTCTAAATTATGTTCCGTTGAAAATCGCCGTCTGCGCCTTCCTTTGAAACGACGGCACTGTGTCGTTTCCATTTTTTTTAACCATAGTAAGCTGCCTTGTGAATTGGTTTGAAAGAATGGAACTGCGCTTTTTTCTTGTATCTCTTTCTCATAACTGATATTGAACATCCACACTGCCTTAATAATACTTGTATAGAGGATTGTATAGCGCATATCCAAAAATTTGCTCAGAGCGCTTTACATAAATCATACATAGACTAAATCGTCAACAATCATGTACCATATTCGCGTATAACAGACTCACGCACTTCTACAACATACAGACTACTTACTCATACACAAAGTAAATTACAGACACACGTTATACACGCTCATGGTCAGGACAGGGTCACAGTGAAGGTGTCGTTCTGAAAAGCTGTGTCTTAAGTTTAGGCTTAAAGGTGGTAAAAGAATCAGAGTGTCGAAGGCTGACGGGTAATCTGTTCCAAGTTGATGGGGCTTAGTAGGGGAAAGACCTCTGTCCACACGTCTTTGTCTTAGTGCGATTCCCAGAAGCTTGGTGTCAGAAGAAGAGCGAAGACGTGCAGGTGTATACATGGGAGTGAGTTCGGAGAAGTAATGAGGACCAGTGCCAGAAACGGCAAAGTAAGTCAGAGTGGAAAGTTTGTAGGCTATACGGTCCACGACTGGCAGCCAGCAAATGCTATGTGAAATATGTTAATATCTAGATGGTCTGCATATGAGGCGAGCAGCGTTATTTTGGATCCTTTGAAGTCTGCCTTAGCCAGGAATCTTTCTTTTTTTTTTAGATTTTTATGTGCTCTAATTTAGTTCTGCATTTATTCACCTTGTGTATATAGCCATGGCCTATAACCCTCTCAGCCTATAACCCTCTCAGCTACTATTGATACCCTAATGGATGATTGATGATGATGATGATGATGATGGTTGTTTTATATCCTACATAATTGTCCTATCGCGAGCCAATTTTATTTTCACGTTCTATGAATATGATAAAGATGAAGGGTTTAATGATAATAAATGTTGTTTCCTTTTGCCCTTGAAACGGGATCAGGTCTATTCAAAGTTCGAGTTCCCCCTCTCCCTCCTGTTTTTTTTTTTTCGTCTTTCTCGACGCGCACGTAGCGCCCATTACACTTGATTCGCAACTCTTTGATTTTGTATTCAGTTTTTGGCTCCTAGTAACATTTCTGGCTGCCCATAAGAGCGGGATCTGTTTCGTAAAGGACTCAAGGTATTGTTACGACCTAATGTTGCTGCTTTTATATCATGGGTTCAGTAATTCACCTTCTGTACCACAAAGGATTCCGCTGCCTCCTGCGATGAAATTCTTTACTACTTTAATTATGAAAGGACTATTCGAGAATGCTGGATTTTTTTTTTATCCTGGATGCATACTAAGCAAGGTCGCCTTAATTATCAGCATGTTTAATCTTTCTGAAAACTCAGGTTAGAGCCGTGTAACAGATATTACAAACACATTGTCCAATGCAACATAAAAAGAAATGCGTTAAAATACTCTCGTTAATAAGTCTAAAGATACAAAAGTTAATAATTGCCACCACACTAGGTGACAGGTTTTGAGATTAAAAAAATTAATATTATTATACATACATCATACATGCCAACATATACCTTACTCGTAAAAACTGTTATCAGAAAATAGTGTTGTAACGCGTCTGTACCCATACACACGTCCTGCGACCCAGCCGGAAAGAAATCGATCTTCTGATCTTCATGTTCCAGTAGGCAGGCATTGTTCTGCGTGCTAACAGGCCGTTTTCGCTTCTGACCACTGGCAGCACGCCTGTTATTCCCTTTGCTACGAATACTTTGTTGGAATAAATAAAAGACAGCAAATGGATTTGGTCGAAATCGATGGCCATACAGCTTTTATTTTCTGATCGAAGCCCGACAGTTAAGTACACTTTATTTTTAGCTCAGAACTCGGGTAAATTCTCCTTATAGATCGAAGTCATATACATTGTAAGTACTACTTCTAGACTACCATCACGTTAATTTTATTTCTAAATCGACGTCATACAAATTTGATTTGTAGATCGACATCCCGTAAATTAACTTTAATAGATGGATGCCAAGTAAACGTTGCTTAGATAGGTGTGAAGTACATTTACTTCTAAATCGACAGTCAATGCTGGTTTTAGATCACCGTAAAATGGCACACAAATTTGTATTAGAAGTAAGACATTGCAGTGAACTACGTTGCCTGCTTGCTGTAGTCAGACTCCAGCTCCAGCCTTATATGCTGTCCACTTTTCTTGTGAATTTCACGGCAGCTACGGCGGGAAAAGTCACTTCACCAGTTTCATAGAAGAAAGCCCGTAAGTCTTGGAGGACATCAAGCTACACACAGTACGATCGTTACATGCAGCAGCTGAGATATACGCCTATGCCCCTTTCCTCCAAGAAAATGTACTTCATACCACTATAGAAGCAGCATTTACGCGGGATTGGTTCATTAAAATATCATTTAAGTGACACCGATGTGGAAATAATATTTAAAACGCATTTCTCGTATTATTATTTATGGGTACTACTTAGCTTTAAGAATTGTTAGAATGCATTGCCGTGTGAAAAAA
Source organism: Marisa cornuarietis (assembly GCA_004794655.1). NCBI lineage: Eukaryota > Metazoa > Mollusca > Gastropoda > Architaenioglossa > Ampullariidae > Marisa > Marisa cornuarietis. Next base: position 2,411,699 of record SMMW01000066.1, read on the forward strand.
ATGTTTGTTAAATACACATCGAGAAAAAAGCATCTAGCAGACAGCGTACGTTTTGTCACCATAACACTGTCCGCTGTTAACGTCAACCATATGCGTCATAATTCGCTTTATTGGCACCTGCCACCTGTCTAATCCGATCAGGTGTTGCAATAGAGAGCCAGGTGGTCTTCACCAGGGGAAAGACTTCAAACGCTAAATACGTCGCAGAAGGTCCGTTGCCAACACATACCACCGGGACCCGTGACTGTCACATATAAAGAATAAGACACCGTCTTGAACAAGTGGGCAATGCACAGTGGTACAGAGCTGCATGAGTGGTAGGTTATCCCTTCCATATGTTAAAGGACCCATAAATCACTTACGGAGATAGTAAACACGTACTATAGAGAATGGAATCATTACATATACAAGCCTATGCAATGCGACTATTAAATGCGTGGGTTATGAAATCCACAAACAGTATACACGGATTTGCGAGATGAAATCGAAGATATTTGGCTTCTAATAAAGAAAACAAAAATGAACTTATGCAAGCTTGTGTTCTGGATTGGCGCCTGTGACAACAAAATACTGCCTAGTTGCCATTGTTACGTGAGGGTTCTTCGAAGGGTGACCCACATTATTATGAGGAGTTTCGTCAAAAGGCGACACACATTGCTGGTAATGCTCGTCTCTCGACAATAGAAGTTTCTCCATAAAAATGATCAAAGAAGCAGTGCTGTCCAGTACTCGGTGATTCTTGAGAGGAAACGAAAGAGCTTGTCGGGACCTACTAAGTATCGATCGAGTTTCGGATGGCGATATCATTCACGTGTCAGCCTACATCGGAAAAACAGTTGTTTTCTTAATAGTGTTTATTATTAAAATATCCATTATCATAACATTCATCAGACAAGAGAATTTCGGCAGACTCTCCTTCCTCTGCTCCACCGCTTTAAATTGTGTCCCTTTGAACTGTGACGAAATTCGAAGCTTTCAAGTCTGGCCTCAAAACCCACATCTTTCGGAAATATCCTTCCTAATTCGGCGAACTATTCCGGTCACTCCTCAATTCTCCTTCTTGGTCCATGCACTTCGTTTGTTGTGTCGTCTTTATGATGTTTGTCATTTTGGTCGTACAGTAAATTGTCGGTTTAATGGATTTTTTTCATAGTGTATTGAGTTCACGCTCTGCTTTATTAACAACAACACGCGCGCGAGCGAGTTTACAAGCCGTAAATACGGATAAGTAGCTCAGTGATGTCAGTCTAGTTGCGTTCTACGCTCAAAGGAATTATACTTTTAGGTGTATACGAGAATGAAAAATGACAGAATGGGTCATATTTCACATTGCAGCTATCCTTCTGCTCAAACATTCAAGCGATGTTTCTGGTGGTGCTCTTCATTTTCAGGTGAATATAATTAGTATACATTTATGAATTTTGGTAGCGTTTAACTGTAATGTATATGATGAAAGTCCTATAATTACTTTGAAATTTTGTTTAGAAAGTATACTGAAGAATTGTTTTGTTTATTCAAACAGATAGTAGACAGTATGGCTGAAATTGAGCGTGCCATGACCGTATCGCTTGAGGAGAAACAGAACGTCCCGAGCTGAGATCATGGGTTTGCAAGACATCGCTGTGAAGTCGCCCGCCTGCACTAAGGATCTCGGAAACTTCAGAAGTCTGGATAACGTCCGACCCAAAGGGTCGGCCAAGGACAGCAGTTCCTTTTCTGGAGAAAGATGTGAGGTAGCAGGCGGCACCGGCTCTACTGCCACAAACATTGTCACCGCTGCCACAGTCACAAATGCTGTTAGCGAAACGGAAGCGATGGATGAGGAGATTTACGACGACGACGAGGAAAGCTTTGGGAGCGACGCTGACGAGTGGGAGACGGAGGAGGGTAGGTTGTCGAGGGCGCTGCAAAGGTGGATGCCTGACTACGTCCTGACCCCCGTACCTCAGCTGGACACCTCCTCCCGCCAGCCCGTCTTTAGTGCGCGCCTGGGCGTCCGGGGTGTGACCGTCAGGCGTTCCGACAGCTCCGAGTCCACAGACACGCAGATTTCCCTTTTCAGGTAAGTTCTTTGAAGACCAAATACCAAGAAGTCAATCAAGTGACCGACCGACCGACCTGACCAGCCACGGAGTCAATTAACCAGAGAAGCTGACGAAACCCACTCATTTAGGTAACGAAGAAGTTTATGCGTGCTCACGTGAGTGTGTGGGTGAGAGAGAGAGAGAGAGTCCGTACACCCGGCTATTCTGTCTATCAAGTAGCTATTCACGAAGCTTCGCTGTCATTAGAGCCATCAAGCTTCTGTCATTTCACTTTACAGACATATATCTTCCATTATCCAGGATGATTTGGTCAGCTGTATCTATTCTCACTACTAGAGAAGAGCAGTCTATGAAGCCGGTGTAGCTGCAGAATTATAAAGATACCTTACAAATGGATAAACGGAAAAAACTAAGCAGGGTATATTTGATGCATCTGTCCGTCTCTATCCGTCCACTCACAGCTGTTCCAGCTACGGTTCACACATCCTCAAGCGACGAAAGAGACGAGGACGACGAAAGAAGACGGAACACACGCCGACGGGGGACGGCAGAGGGGGCAGCACGTCGAAGCCAGGATCCGCAGCAGCAGCAACAACAGCACCATCGGCAACAACAGCAGGGGGTAGTCGCTGGGAGGAGTTTGCAAAGCAGCGACAGAGCGAACTAAATCGTTTCATGAAGTCACAGACACACGCTCTCTCCCAGGTATAATAACAGAAAGAAAGATTTCCCTTATCATTGTTGTGACCATCACGGCCATCGTCACACAGCAAATCGTTCAAGTCATTTATGCATCACGGATAGTCATTCTTTATAGTTTTTCTCCGTCTTGGCAAGGTCACATAAAAAACTGAGTCGCAAATAACCGGATTTAAGTGTAAGTCGATTCTTTAAGTCTGGTCGACTTGTTACTTAAGAAGGGTGACTTAAAACTCATTTCCGACATCTCATATGCACACCAGCCCTAAGAGCGATTTTGGAAGCCAAGTACACCCCCCCCCCACTCAACCACCGCCAAAAAAAAAAAAAAAATCCAAAACAAAACAACAAAGACACAAAATAAAAAATCTTGGGCTTAACGTCAGTTTCAACTCAAGACATCACATGCAACCCAGCCCTAACGTCTTTAGTTTCTAGAATCCCCAGAATACGAGCAGGTCAAACCTATCAAGCTTTGAACATTGTCTTCTTGTCATCTTGCTAAGCACAAGAAGATGCAGTTCGCTCCACTTGTTTTCACACGCTTTTTGCAATGTTGACAAGTTTAATGTTAAATAAAATTAACACCCTTTTAAACTGAGCTTGTAACTCTGCATATATCTGTCTACAAAGAAGCGAGATCCTCTATGGTGAGGGTGTCTATTATCAGGGTTTCAATTTGACGGAGGAATCCGAGGCCTTTCGACTGTGCGACAAGGATGAACAAAAAGCATTGTTCGAGTGTGGGAGGCTGGACAAGCTGGCCTTCGCCACTGGACTCAAGAAAAGTGGCAGCATGACCAATATCAAGCAAGAAGTCAGAGGAAAACCCCAGCAAAGAGTGACTTCAGCGAGCGCTAAGAAATCTTTCGGAAAACCTGTAGACTTCCAAGTAAGCGTCAAGCCAATCATTAACAAAACTGCTTCGTGAGTTTAAATTTGAACTACTTTTAACACCATAAGTCATTAGCTGAACTTACGTACAGTAAGTTGTTCACATTATAATTTATAAAAATGGATTCTTGGTTACCAGTTTACACTTTATCTGCATCCTGTAACGGAAAAATGTCCTCTTTGATATTATTGCAAGTTTCTGTCACTCAACGTCTCAAACAGTATTCTTCTTTTTTTTATTCTAAATATTGTACACATGGAATTGTTGGTAGGAGCTGAAGCGTCAGCTGCTAATGGCCCAGCGTTTGGCAGCATCGTCACACAAATCCTCCAGACGGCGCTCCCTGCACAGAACTGCCTCTCGCCAGTCTCTCTTCTCCACCGAAAGTCGTGAGGTCTACATGTCAGTACGGACACCGACACCACCCTCGTCAGCAACAGAACCCGTGAAAGAGAAACCAGTGACTGTTTGGAAAGGCGACAGCCAGATATTGGCTATTGATCTCAATCGGGAATTGACAACGAAAGTAAGCATACCTTAATAGGAAGTGTAACTGTAGTGTAAGAGGATGCTGACTAACGTAACTATACTGCTGACGTGAAATAATATTTTGTCACAATGTCTTTTTTTCAAAGTAACAGTTTCTATACATTTTCGTTTGGAGGAAGCTTTCTTTGTAATGTAAAACTTGTGCCTTTCCATTATTGCCTTTATTCTTACTTGAGTTTTAGTCACAACTGAAAATATTTTGTGATCATGTTTTTTGTAAAGATTGCTGTACATAAATATTTTTCGTACCCTTTTCTTGTCTCCACCTTTGGCCTTTGTTGTTGGTGTTACTCATCTTTAAAAATTTGAGTTGCTCTTCTACAAAAATGCTGTATGTAATTGGCAAGAGATCACATACACCATATGTATTTTCTGAGGTTGTACTAATTACCTTTGTTGACCTTTTTCAGGTAAAGCGGCGTATTGCAGGCACAACAATCGCTCTGGAGCGAGTAACAGGCATGGGAGATAATAATGAACCACGGATGTACCCTGCTCATCTGGACGAATTTCCGTCCTTTACGGAGGAAAACTTTGCGATGGTTGCCAGAATACCTCAAAAAATCCGTATTTCTCCCCATCTTAGTGATGTGATCAAGAATGATATCAAGGTTCGCATGGGTCGCCCTCGATACCACGAAATTCGAGAAGAAGACCTCCAGATGTGGAACAGTGGGCTATCATTGAACAGGGCACACAGGAACTTGAAAGTATTTAATTGGCTCCACAGTTTACGCGAAGAAGAATTTGATGCAAATCCCATGCAGCAGACCATCAGTGATGTACTTCCTGATGAATATGACACAACATTTGGAGAAATGGTGTTGATAAAAGCAGTGGATGAGCCAGACATCAGGCCTTTACTAGAAAGAATTAGAAAAAATTATATCAAATAGCCTTAAAAACATTTGAAAAAGAACTAAAAACTATTTTTTAATTTCCTGTTATTCTCATAATTCAATAATCCTCTCCCCCTCCCCCCAAAAAAATACTGACTGCAAGTAATGGTGTGGTTACAAAAAGTTTCCAGTGAACAACCTTCCTGCATGGAACGCATAGCAGTGATATACAGCATGTCACATTCTGCATGTGAACATTTTAATCACAAGCTGGTACCATAGATAGAATTCTCCAGATTTACAGGGACTTTACATCTTTTGTACCTTGTGAACCCATAAAGCAAAGTCACCTGAGAAATTTCCCATATTACTAGGGGCTAAACAATTATCTCTTGAATTATGACAGAAGTAATTATAATACGTTGTTTTAAAAAAAGACAGGAGGAATGCTTGTTGATAATGGACGACTCATGTGTAGCTGAAATCATCCCAAAACTGAGTAAACTAAAAATGTCACTATAATACTATCATGAACGCAGCACAAATCTGCCATCAAGTATTCTTATGCAAAATGAGTCGACGCACAGTAACTGATCTGGTGGATTTGAAATGTTAAGCGAAAGACATGAATTAGAAGAAGCAAAACTACTGTGAGGATTATGGTGAAACAAATGTTAAAAACACAAACATAATTGATCAATCAAACAAATGTAAGCAATATAGTGTTTTTTGGAGCAACGATTTAATAATAAAGTATTCTTGAGATAAAGGGAAGACAATTCAACAAAATGCTGACCATATAAAATTCTTAGTTATATTGCAAGGTCTTTGTAAGCCATTCATTTGAGGTAGGTATTTACTATTTCTTTACTACTGTGCATATAAAACAATGTCAAGACCTCAAATCTTAAAACGTCTTTTTCAAACGGTTGTGATGGTATTAACTTCAAAGATTTCCTAGCTTCAGTTATTTACTGTTAATGCATTCAAATCTTCATTTTCAGTTGACTTAATCGTGAAACCAAGATTTTTTATTTTCCCATTATAAGTCTTAAATAACCACGCGTGAGTGCACACACACACACGCATGCATGCGCACACACACACACACACACACGCATGCATGCGCACACACACACACACACACACAGAGTACACATTAACAAAACTACATCTTTTTCCCATCATACACTTATGCATGTAGCTTAGCATGTTTTCTCTTGGGCATGTAACTGTTCAAACCAAAATTACTAGATATACAACTTAATCATTATACATTGATATAAATAAAAGAAACTTCTCACTTAAAAGTTATTTGAGTACATTTAAAAAATGCAGATCTCTTGTTAGTAAAAATCAAATAATTTAAGTGAGAAAGCATATCACAATTGCTGTAAGAAAAAGCCAAAGGGCTTAATAAGCCATGAGTGGACTGCAAGGGTGTTCTTTTAGTTGTTTTTCCTTCCATTTAAAAGAACCCTTAATTCACAAATCAACCGTCTGCCCTCTCAGGCACTTTTAAGAATGGAAAGGAAGGTAGAAATGCTTATGCAATCTATTCCACATTCTCTGCAAGAAAATGTCTAAATTAAGGGTGTCATCAGAGCATATTATCAACATCATTTTCGCTGCAGGATAGTTTACGATATCATCAAACAATGACCTCAGCAGTAACAGCTAAAGACATTTACAACTGAAAGTTAGAACAAATTACAAAAGAAAAGAATTTTCATGCATGGATTTCTTTAATATGTCATTAGTGTAAACGTCTGAAACTTTTCAGCATCTGAGTAATAACATCAAGGCAACTCACTTAGCCTTGTAGTCTGTTTTGATTTCACCAAAGAATCTTAAATAAAATGTTTAGCACCGTTATTCTCCATGCAGCAAATGGATATCCCATCATTAAAATGGGCTAAGTCAAGTTAACCAACAATAAAAGGTTGAACATGGAAGTTAAATCTGTAAAACTAAATCTGACCCAAAAACAATCTTCAAGTGCTCCTGTGTTTCATGATGATGATGATTTAACTGATGTCAAACGCCAAGTGAACAAATTCCTGTCAATGGAGAGAAACACTATAGTAAGTATCCCCAAAAGCTTTCTATATTTTTATTCTCTTTGCATCATAAAGAGGCTGATAACTCTCGTTTATATGGATATTCATCCTTTCATCTCCAAAAATAAAAATATTTTATGATGAGACTCAGCTTTATGGTCAATTTCCTGCTATACATTATAAAATTTTCTATGAATGTAAACTTAATTAAATATTCTCTTCTTTTTTTTCTTGTGTGCACACACAGACTTAATCTTGCACATAGAATTGTGCCATCATCCAGCAAAACATCCATCATTACAAAAATCAAATCAAAGCAATTTTCTCACTGTATTTTTGAAGTATTTTTCCTTTAAAACCTGCATAGTGTTTCCAGTTTCTAAGATGATATAGCTGTCACCACACCAACAGTAGACATCAATCTGAAAACAAAATATTAGCTATTAGCACTATGATCATCTGAATTTTTTTAATGCACTTTATTTTTCAAATGAAAAAATGATTAATTTCCTATTTTATTCATAAACTTGGTAGCTGATGGTCAGTGTGCTGGACTGCAGAGCAGAAGATTGCCAGCTTCAGACCTGCTTGGTCCTGTGGCTAGAAAACTATCTCTGTTCACCTAGCACCTGATTTAGAAGATTTACCATGGAAGGCAAAGGTTGTGTAACTTGCTTATGATTGCTCTTTGAGATTAAATTATATTGGTGACAAATTTTGTCTATGTTATACTTATTTCTACATCTTTATTTTTAAAAATATTGAAATATGCAATCTAAAACAAATACTTTGTAAGAAAAATTTAATTTAAAAAAAAATTGCAGAGTGAATGTTGTAATTAATCAAACCCTGTGTTCTTCATCTATAAGTAACTTCTTGCGCAGGAATGAAACAAGATTTTGGACGGTTGCTAGCCCTGTAACTCGGATGAACTTCTTCTCCAGTACCTACAAGTATGAAATAATAATGAGTTTGGCAACTGCATCCACAGAATCAGCGCAATGAGGAAGAAGAGAGAGAGATGATAAAAAAATGTCATGACTGCTAATGGAGACAACATTATGACAGAAAGTGAAAACAAATATTATGATAACAATAGTTATAAATATATGACAACTGGTAGGTAGGTCAAATGGTTATGAATATCCTTACTGCTTTCCATGAAAATTAGTTGAAGTTTTCATACTGTAAATGAGATTAGACACAACTAGGTTTTGATAGGTAATGTATTCTTATTATATATGCTTTCATTTACTCAAGCAAGCCAATAAACAAAGATATGAAAGCACATTTACCTTTTCTGGTGAGGAAGTGCTGTAAAAATACCCCCCCAACAAAAAAAAAAAAAATTAATTATGCATAAGATTTTTTTTTACAGTCGAAAGATTTTGACCTACTGTTTAAGAGTGTCAATGGCACTAAAAAAATATGCTCACTGTAAATCTGAACCTGATCACATACACTTCTGTAGTAACAATGTACCATATCTGCTTATAGTTATATGCAGCTTATTTATTGATATACAGCCAAGGTAATCAAAGAGTATCTGTCTCAAGCACCATAAAAATCTGTCAATATCACAAATAAACAATTTATGCTGGTCAGTGTTTCAGAGAAAATGGAAACTTGTTGGCAGGTTGTTGGAGTTGCTAAGTCAGCAACACAGACTATATCAGTGTGAGAAAGTTTTTAACCCTCTTGGTTCAAGATAAAAATGAACATTACAATGACTGGCTTATAACTGAAGACTGCGAAGACAACAGTGGTGAAGTTTGTTTTTTTATTATTGCTGCTCTGAGATAAACATTAGACCAAGAAACCTACACATTTTTGGAAAAGAGAAAAGTTGAACTTTGCAATAAAAAGTAATGAAAATCGCCTTGCCCGTGCTACCCGGCAAAGCCACGATCGTGGCCTTTCAAACCAAGAGAGTTAAAAGAAATTAAAGACAAATTAGAGGCTTAGGTGCCTTCATCAGGTGATGGACAAAGCACCTACATCTAAAAGTATCAGCATCTGTCAGAGCACTTGTTAAACAGTATGTTATGCATGACTGATTTTTAAAAATAAAAGCATTCATGTACATGCAAAGTATCTAAAATTAAATAAACTTTACAGTTTGCTCTACTTTCTAGACCAATTAAGTAAGTACTGTAACACTTGCTTATTAAGGTTTTGTAAATAAGTTAAGCTTAAACAGTATTATCTTCCTCCAGCTTGTTGCGTATACCTGTAACGGCAAGTTCAATCACAGACTTTAAAATGCTCATATTCTTATGCCATTGCACTACAGTTTTTGTATTGCTCCAGTTTAAAAATTCCTTCAGGATATATTCTGGAAATCATATTTTAAGTCTACGGGTTTCTTACTGAAATGTATGCAAATAATAAATCGAAGACAACTATGTGATTCTTGTTAGGACTGCCTGCATGCTAGTGAATTGATTTCATATATTTTTTGGCATACCATCTGCATTGAAGAACAAGAGAGACAACAGGAACCACTCCACTTTTACTTGATGTGGGTTGTGGCATGCCACAACCAGCAGTCTTTGTATTTTCTGGACTTTTAACAGGCTTTACAGGAGACACTCTTGAATCAGAAGCTAAAATAAAAATTATTTACATCAATAAATAGCATCAAATCAAATGTTATTCTGTAAATTACTTTACAACACATAAATAAAATGAAATGTAACTGTAAGAAAATGATCATGTATTATATTAAAAAGTCACTTTATGTCTCAACAGATGTTAAACACCTGCATTGTTTTTGATCTGTAATATATTTGTCTCATACGAATTTGTAAGGACTGAAACTTGCTATGCTTTTTACAACATTAGCTGAGAAGGAAACCAACTATTCTTTGCTTTCAATGTTACAGAGAAAAAAAAAATTGTTGCCAATGACAAGACATGTTAGTCTATAGAACATTTTGTTGTTTAGTTTATTACCGCAATCTGCATAGAACTTCTTTTTCTTTGCAAGCTCCTCTGAAACAAAATGATTGTAATATGATAAATTTAGATAAACATTCCATTAATAGTCACACTGATATCAGGAAAAAAATTATTTTTCCATGAAGATGACTACAAATTTACAAATTTGGAAATGCAGCAGTAATGCATCAGCTGCAAATAAACAATCTTTTGTATGCAAGCACCCATATGGAGATTTGGCATATATTTGATAGTATACAAAAATTGTTTCTTTGGTTGTTCATGAAACTACCATGAATGTTTTTTGCAGATATATATTATTAAAAAGACAAATACTGGCAACAATATTACCTTCTGCAAGATGTGGTAAAAGTCCATACACAATGTCCTGAAGAAGCCTATCAAGTCTGTTAATCAAAATGCAATAAAATCTTATTAACATATAACAGCAACCAAAGGGAAATCTATAATCTCTTGGTCTCTGTAATTGTTCGTTTCTCATACACAAGAATTGTGCTGAAACAAAGACTTAACTGATAACTGGGGACACAAAAAAATGTATGTTTGCCTGCTTGTAATACATATTATCTAAGTACCAAAAAATGGAAATAGTTGATATAAGATATAATGCCTAGCTAAATTTTAATAACAATAAATGCCAATGAATGGCTGTATAGTATATTCTTCTTTAAAATGCAATAAAACCAACATATACTAAGAATTCATGCTAAAAACTTAATTATAAAATATCTCATAAGGTAAGAGCTACTTAAAATCAAAGTAATTTTATATTAAAAAATAAATCAGAACAGTCTGCTAAATGACAGCCAGTCACCAAGCCAAACATTCCGTTTATCCAAAGCTTTCCATACTATGCATGTCACAAAACACGTATCCTTTTTTGCCTTCGATGGTAATAAAAAAGAATGCAAAAGACTAAAAATTTAAAGAAAATGAAATGCTTTACCTGATATGAACAAAAGGGTCTGTGGGATGAATTAAGATGTGACAAGTGGGACAGTGAAGGCTGCGTTCTACATGCCTAACAATGCAGTTTTTGCAAACTGCAATGAAATAATACATGTGCAAATACAAAAGGAGGATGAAAGCCAGGATGCAGTAATCAAGACAAAATCTCAAGACTCTGACACATTTTTGGGAAGACCACACACAGCATCATTATGTACCCATAAACACATACACATGCAATTCAAACATTACAATATTACTAAATAGTTAAATTTCTTTCCAAATTAAATTTCCATATCTAAAAGCTGATCATCATATGGTAGAGAGCTAAAGTATAAATGAAAAAAACTTGATTAAAGGAAATCATTTATCATTAACTGATAGAAGTGTCAAATACAATTAAGCTGGAACTTTAAAACAAATGGGAAAGATCTCGAGAATGAAGTAGGTGTAAACAGTCAAAAAGGTGTAGACAGTCAAAGAAAAGATCATCTCAAAACTCTGACAATTATTTTGTATTCTTCTCATATATCAGTATTGGTTAGCCTCATGCTGCAGACTGGAATTTTAAAAAAAGGCCAATGCGATTTAGCAAATGATGGGTTTTTAAAATTTAAAGTTAAGATGCAAAGGAATTTGACTTACAAATTATACATAACCATCCATAAGCTAACATGATGACTTAAATGATAAATATTTAAATGCTGTAGCATTCTGTGTCCGATACAATCTATCGATATCTAAGGATAGTGTACCATTTTAACTTACAGGAATGCATGCATTCTGTAACTGTAGAAGCTTCATACAGATATCCATAACATATGCCACAAGTAATATACTGGTTAATATTCTGTATAGGCAGCCACAAAGTATTTGTGGCATCGATCCTGTTTTTTCCAGACGTGCTTCTTGAGTCTAAATCGTCTGATTTCTCTGCTTTGATGCTACCATTGCTAGAGTGGACCGACTCCAGTTCACATTCTGCGCTGCAGTCTGCCATCTCGTATTGATCGTCAGCAATGAGGGGGGATGTATCTGTACAGAAGAAAATATAGTTTTTCATTTACATATTACTTGCTTATGATTCTTTTTCAGCATTATTTTCAAAACATCAGGTACAAACCCCATTAAGCAGGCGAATTAAGCAGGCGATTCAAAATACGATGCGAGCTACCGAGTCGTTGAAGCTACAGTCTAATGATGAGCGTGTGCGAAACATTCGCTTTTCCACCCAGGCGATCCCATAATTTTACCAACTCTTTAAACGTAATCTACAAGTTAATTCGTTGTTTGATACAAAGGGTTTGTCGTGGTGATTTCTTGCGATTCACACGCGGCGTCCATTTGTTCTAAAGCGGACGCTGGCCCTTAAACGGATCCTCAGCCCGTCTGTATCCTAACCTGTTCGCCGTGCTGCCAACGCTGGACGTAGTTTCAGTTTGAACAGTCATACGCAGACTTTAAGAGGGGAGAAGTTTCTTTGTGCACACTCTTAGTCTCCAGCTAACAATTCACCTAGTCTAAATATAGTCACGTTTTCAACCTTCCATATATTCCATCTTAGTCGCAAAACATGTTTGTCAGTAATGAATGTTCCTTACGTCTCTTATGAATGCTCGCCAAATACAACGATCTTTTTTTTTTTTAGTCAGTTGAAAGATCGAAACCCTTGGACGGCAAGATTAACGCATGGAAACGCTAGAATGATGTTTTTTCTAGAAAAGGATACGCTATAAAAGGCAGCGATACACGTGTTGTATAAATTTACCACAGTCTACTAAGTGTCACCATCGTTTTTTTAACCCTTGCTTCTGCAGAAAGGTTTGGGTCTTTAGGATGCAAGCGATAGTATGTAGTATGTGTTTTCGTGTCTCTATTGTTGTGCATCAGCTCGTACGTTGTTAATAATGTGTGCAAATGTTCACAGATTTATTTAAGAAATAAAAATAATCTTTCTGCTTGTTGTCCATCACCACAAATACATAATAAGTCGACAATGATAAGCGGAGTTGAATCCTTACACCTGATTGGTCGAAAAGCGGAAAGCGAAGTAGACTGGAGCCACTAACTGAGTGTCTTAGTAAACGAGACGGTAACGCATATCCATCATGGTGGGTATCATAACACGTGGTGAACTTATTTTATCTTTAAAATGATGTTAAGCGCACAAAGTTTTAACCGTTTATTAACATCCAATGTTAGAGTTAAAGAGGATTTATGCTGCTTTTATATCAAGGAAATGTGTATTTTAAGTTAAAGATAGAATTTGCCACACTCGTGTATCTGCTTGCTCCAGTTTGATATGTTCATCCGATCTTCCTGCTTTCTTCTCGGTAGTATGCTTAGTGAAATATTACTTTCTGCTATTGCTACTTTCAAAGCGCAGAATGTTTAAACTGCATTTTATTAATAGAATTTCGAAAATTAACATATCCACTTACAAAAATCTCGTACTTCTATTAGTAGTAGTCTGATAAACCTCCAATTATAAGTTAGTACTTGATATAGAGTTCTAATGATTCTGACGAAGTGGAGTAATTTTGTTTCAAGATATTCGGCTTACTAGCAACAGTGCGTAATAATGAAAATTTCTTTTGATAAGGCGATTATTTTCTTTTTCTTTTCAGGCTCAGAAACTATTTGTGTTATTTGAACATGGCTCAGGTTATGCTCTCTTTGAAGTCAAAGAGTTTGATGAAATTGCTCTTCTCGCCCCACGTGTGGAGCAAAGTGTTGGAGATCTTAGTAGATTTAACTCCGTTGTTCAGCTTGCTGGATTCTGTCCTTTCAAGAGTGGTACTAATGCCTTGGATAACATAAACAGTGTGTCTGAAGGTAGGTGATAAAAGTTTGTATGTACACGTGAATAGTTCGTTCCTTCTATTCTTCACTCCTCTCAGCAGGCAGTGAGTGAAAAAGTTTGTAAAGAATCTCTAGATTTCTTGCTTAAAATAATTAAAAAAAGAAAAACATAAAGAACTTAGTGGTTTTGTGGATCAGGAAGCCATGGTCTGCTATTTTTGTTTTCTTTCCATCGCACCTATCACTGCAGGCATGTTAGGGTGAACATGTCTGTTCTTAGCAGCAAACGATTTTGTATTTTTTTTAAAGCTAAGGAAAGCTCAGTAAGTATACAAGGTAATTATTCTTTTTGCTTCTGCAACATTGCAAGTTGAAGAAGATGCTTAAGATAATCTACATGTAAACACCAACAAAAAAAGAGTCGTAGAATGTAGGAAAATAACATTTTGAACTTATGCGCAGTACGATCATTTAGCATTAAATGTCGCATTTTTTTCTTTTGAAATTTTTATGTTTGTTTTTTTCAAAAACAAAAAATATAATTTTTATAAAAAAGGGGATGGGTAAAATATCTGCATGCCTTATTTCAAGCGTTTATGTCAAGCATTAGCCAAGATGCATAAAAATAACCCTGACTGTACCATAAAATTTGAAAATTGTATAATAGGAAAGCTTGCTCTGGTTAGGATGCTTGCATGACCATGTGTATTGGCTTCTTACATTTATTTTCATTAAAACAAGGTTATGAAAAAGAATGGTTCCCTGTCGATTCGACTAGGGTCATTTCGGCTAAGTCGTTTGGTCTAACGGTCGGTTCGACTAGGGTCAGTTCGACTAAGTCGTTTCGTCGAACGGTCGAGTTGTCTATAGCAGAGGTTTTCAAACTGTGGTACGTGTACCACTAGTGGTACGCAAAGGTATGATGGGTGGTACGCGAGCACCATGCACCAAAATAAAAGAATGTGTTTATATATTTTACGGGGGCTGTATGTAGGGTTGGGAGGTGGTACTCGATCACTTCGAATTTTCGAAAGTGGTACTAGCCTGGAAAAGTTTGAAAACCACTTGTCTATAGGATGTATGAAATGGACAAAAATTGAAGTGATTTGAATTTTCATAAACGATTTAAATCTATCATGTAAATAGTGCTAATTGTCACAATCGGGTCCACATGTTCCACCCTCGCATGCACGCTCTCAACCACACAGACTCAACAAGCACTCAAACGCCTGATGCCGGCGACGTGTCCAACCGTCCTTCAGTGTAAAAATTGACGCGCACACGTGGGAACAGTAAAAAACACGCGTTTATTAAAGATAGAAGAAAATTGTAAGAGAGAAGAAGAAAGGACGAACACTGCCAAAAATAATGACAAGATAACACATAAAAATAAACATCCCTGCAAAATGAACAAATTAATGGAAATCTGCGCAGCCCAGCGCCGTACAGGGGTGCAACATAAGACAACTTTCCGACCCGATCACTGTGTGGGCCAACACGCCGCGGCAAATAATAATAACAATAAATAAGAAAGCTAATTAGACGAGCCATAGAGCCTGGGTAAGGGCTAAGCACTAACTGGTAACCTTGCCGACAACGATGTAAAAAGAAATTGCGTCAGACCGCGGTGTAGTAGAAATTCCCCTCCATTACCCCCCGTTTCTAAAGGCAGCATGCGACACTCGACACTAATGACAGACTAAAATTTAAAATAATGATTTCATGCGTCCTGTAGATGACTTGACTGTTAGACGAAACGACCTAGTCGAATTGACCGGTTACCAGGGAGAACAAACAGTAGCTGTTATTGTACTTGAGTGATGTATTACTGTGATGTTTGTCAGCTAACTCGTTTCTGGTACATCAAAACATTTGCTTAGTGAGACAAACTTGTTATAGATAATTCATCTAATCACAGTATAAATGTGATTTTAAAAGAATCAGTTACAGTTTGTTTAGTGTAGTATTTATGGTATTTACCCATCAAGGCGACAGAGTGTGATCTAGCCAATTTGAGCAGCCACCTATATAGTTAACTGTCTGTCTTGATACTAATTAAACTAATTAGTTTGATTTTTGATGACTTTAGGCAGTGGGGATTTGGTACACATAAGGTAGGTAAAGGTTGTCCCCTGACCTTTTCAGGTCATTAGAGAGTTAGGTGGTAGAGACCCCACTTTTCTCAGGGCTAGCTTTATGTGAGGGCGGTGCCCATTTCTTCCTCACTGCCTTCCCAAACTCTTTAAGAAGTACCCATTCCCACCAGTTGGGTTGCTGGGGAAGGTTTGCTGCGATACATGGGTGCGGGACCATTGCCCCTCTCATTTCGGAAGCCAGCAGTCTAACCATTCGGAGCAACGTGCAAATATTTATTTCATTTTGGAAATGCAGACTACCAAGATGGCGTCATGACCCTTTGAAATACGTCATGCTGAAACCTCTCTATTATGGTTTTCATTGCATACAAAGGAGTTTAAATTGTTAACTCCACATAAAAATTGCCAGCAAAGTCTGAAAATGCAAATGTAAATTTTTAGGTTAGAGATCGCATTTTGTAATAAATCAGACATTAATGCTGATATTTTGGTCATTACTAGTTCTCATATTGGTGACAGGTTTAAATGCATGAAAACATGATACCAAGAAAGTTTTTTTTTTTACATCAGGAGTCAGTATTAACAGTGTCAGCGTATTAATGCTGGTGTGTCCTTTTTTCTGCTACTGGTGGATAAATTTAAAGCCTATTCAGTGGTAAACAGATCTAAAAATCCCTAGCAATTTTAACTAATGGTCTGAAAACTGAAAGCACTTTTTGGGGAGGGAGGGATTGTATACACTATGTGCATATCAGATATTCTGATGTACTTATATATGGTATTTTGAGAGCAAACATCAAATTTGATGAACCTTTCAACTTGATCAAAGAATATACAGTGCAGCACTTTTTTCCATGGAGTTTTCATCATGGTTGGTCTTTAGAAATGGACAAGATGACGTTTTAAAGTTAGCTACTAAAAAGATGCAAATCTACTTCCATTATATTTTTCAAGCATATTATGTGTAGAAACTGTCATTAATATAACATTGTATCTGATTTGTGGTTTAAGGGTCCATGTAGTATACCTTCATTTAAACAAAATTTCTTCTGGCACTCCTCCCCCACCCCCTCCCACTAGTTATCCTTATCTCTGCATAGTGCATGCATATTTTGCCTTCAGTGAGCTTATCAGTTTATTTTGTTGTTGTTGACGTTACTGTTATACAGTATTATATACTTGTCAGCAAGTTATGGATATTATCTGTGCTTCATTTTCAATGATTAAATTTATCAGCCATTCTCTGCATTAAAAGTTACATTGTTACCTTCATGTTGATGTATGCTTAAGTGTTTTCGTATATTTCAGTGATGTTTATCCCAGTTCCGTTGTATTAGTTTAGCAAATATGACCACAGCTTTGTTTGCCATCCATCTAGAGTTTGAATTCTGCATCGCATGCCTCAAAAGTATGCAGCTGAAAGAAGCCCAGTGTGAAAAGTTTATACTTTGATGTGTAAATGAAGTTGAAGTATATTTCAAACGTCTACTCACCAAGATACCATAGATGCTGAGAGTGTTAACTTTTATTTTAGCAAATTTTGTATAATATACTCATGTTTTTGTCAATAGGGTTGCTTCACAATGATCTGAAAGTTTTCCTGGAAAGCAATGTTCCAAAGTCTTCAAAGAAATTGAAGGTATTACTAGGTGTGGCTGATGCCAAAATTGCTGCTGCCATCAATGAAGAGCTTCAAATAAATTGTCTGTCCAGTGGAGTTGTGCCAGAAATTTTGCGAGGTAAATAAACCATTTAATTCATTTAAGTTAAAAATCGGGATCTGCTTAATTTTTATTTAAGTGAACATAATCCCTACAGATAAATAGTTGTTGATAGATTTGGCTGTTTAGTATGAAGAATAAATTTTGTTGCAGTTTTATCAGGGAGCCTGATTTTTAAATCATAAAAAATAGATGACTGATTTTTTATTTATTTTTTTTATTGCCAGGCATCAGACAGCATTTCCACAACCTTGTTAAGGGTCTGACAGAACAATCAGCATCAAAGGCACAACTGGGTCTAGGACACAGTTATTCCCGTGCCAAGGTTAAGTTTAATGTTAACCGTGTAGACAACATGATAATTCAGAGCATTGCCTTGCTTGATCAGCTGGACAAAGATGTGAACACGTTCTCCATGCGAATCAGGTTAGTTGTGCAGGGTGCAGTACAGATTAGTGGACAGAGGTTCATTATATTTATCTGGTGTTGTCTGGTGTCTAATCATCTTTTTCGTGTGTGTATTTTGATACCAGTAATTTCTGTTCAAACCATTGTTTGAGTACTACAGAGGATAAGCAGATCTGAAGTAGAATTTACAGTATTTGAAATAATAATGTGAACTTATAATGTGCAGCATCATGACCAAGATCGCACTCTCTGCGCAGACCAATAATGATAAATAAAAGATGACACAATGGACAGTACGATATGTATGGGCACACTGAACAACATAAAGATGAGATATTTAAGTATCACAGCATGCAGTGCATCTGTTTTTTAAGTTACACAGCTTTATTGATATAAAAAACAGAAAGGGTGCCACTAAAAACAAAAGCTTACAATGTGCATGTGTTTGGGAAGAGGGATGTATTATTATACTAGTAATGTGAACTTAAAATGCGCAGCATCATGGCCAAGATAGATCACACTCTCTTCACAGACCAGTAATGATAAATAAAAGACTACAGACAGTGGACAGTGAGATACGTAGGCACACTGAAAAACATGAGATGCAAGAGTAGAACATATGGATGAAGGGATATAGGTACTGTAAACAGTCCGAGATGGAGTCATTACATGATGGTTAGCATGACAGACAGTATTGGAAGAGAGTTAAGAAAAATAATTCAGGGATAATACTTTGTGAACAGATATGTTTTCAAAGAGCATTTGAGTTCGAATCAGACGGGCGAATATGATGTTGAAAAAGAGTTCCACTGCTGAGGAGCACGGTGGGAGAATGTCCGTTGTATGTGACTGTCTTTGTGGTACGGAGGGAAAGAATGTGTGAGCCTGAGGAGCAAAGGTTTCAGGCAGGGGTGTGGACAGACAAGATTTCTGTAAAGTAGTTGGGGAAGGAGCCTTCAAAGAATCTATAGCATAGAGTTGAGAGCCAATGAAAGTGAAGAGGTGGTGTAACATGTTAAGATTTGCGAGTCTGGAAGACAGACGAGCAGCTGAGTTCTGGACTTTCTGAAGATTATCAATGAGGTACTGTTGACAGCCAGCAAGAAGAGAGTTGCAGTAGTCTAGTCTAGACAGAACAAATGAGCAGATGAGAATTTTGGTGGTTGAGATAGAGTATGGCGAATGGAGCTAATCTTCTGGAGCTCATAGTATGCAGAACGAAAGATCTGAGAAACATGCTTATCAAGAGACATGTCAGCAGGCATTATGTAACCTAAGTTACGAGTTGAAATAACAAAAGGAGATGTTTTGGGGTGTGTGATAATAACTATATATATATATATTCCATTTTAAAAGTTGTGTATGTCAGTTTTTTTGTATTTTGCAGAGAGTGGTACTCCTATCATTTTCCGGAATTAGTGAAGGTTGTGACAGACAACTACATGTACGCTAGAGTGGTACAGGTGATCAAAAACAGGAAAGAGATTACACCAGAGATGGTTGAACCTTTGGAAGAAATTATCATGGACAGTGCAAAAGTGCAGGCTATTTTTGATGCTGCAAGATCCTCCATGGGTAGGGATTTTAAATCTGATTTTTAAGTAAAATCAAACTGTTTTGTGTTGATTTTTTTTATTAATCTTTAAATGTGGTGTGAATACTTCCCTTACAGTTATCAGTTATAGTATTGTGACCACTTTGTTTCTCATTAATGACAACAAGTCTTGGTGGCATTGAAATATGAGGTGCTTTAGATGCATTGGATTACTTAATGAAAGAGTCTCATAGACAAATGGGCAAAAGGCAGTGAATATAGGTGGTTGACTGTGTTGTCTAGAATATGGCATGTGGAAGACATAGCCCAATGTTTTCCTGTTGTCTTTACCTGATAGATCAGGCACCCATTTTTTCTGGACAGCTGCAGGGTGGGTAGGAGGGGGTTTATCAGCTATACTTCTGGCCCAGTATGCATATAAATTGAATGACTCACGCGAAAAGCTACTCGAGACTTATACGTGCATAGGGCCTATCGTGATTCCGTATGCACAAAGCTCTATTCGGTCTCAAATAGCTTTACGTGAGTAGTACCGGGGAGAACCGTCACTATTTTAGAAGCAAGTGAAAACACGATGGAGTTTCGGTGAAGGTAAAGAAAACTACTTCATATCATAGCATCGTTTTTTTTGTTTTGTTTTGTTTGTTTGTTTTTTTTTAAGCTGTCATCGGCCAAACTTGCCACTATCACCCAAAATAGGCAAGAGTGGCGAGCCCTGTCAGCTCCCGTGTCTAACAGTGTGCTCCCCGAAAACACAGGGCAAGGCAGGGTCACCAGACATTGGTTACAGTCAACTTACTGAAATGCTACAAAATAAGTGTGCATGTAAAGCTAACTTCAGTTCGTCTGAAGTTACAATATTACTGGAGGAAATCTCTCTCGAGCACCCGGTTTTATTTGGGAGGTGTTTAAACTGTTCCTAGCATAGACAGGCATTTTTACCCAAAGTTTGTATCACGTTTGGCATTCCGTATGTGTGATGTACCTTTCTTTTTGTCAAGTCCGCATGCGCTTGGTTCGGCAATGAAATTTTGTTGCGTGCTCGCCGAAACAAAGCATCAGTGACTCTCGCCACAGTGCGGCTGACGGTTGACTGGCCTTCTCCAATTAATTCGCCACACACATCCTGAAAATTTGATGTAGCAAAATATCGCAGAGTTACAAGGACTTGTAACAATCAGTGAGTGCCAAAATGTTTTCTCGTCGAAAACAAAATTTGTGATATAATTCTACATCATCAAATACTTCAAACGGATGCGATCTGTTACGAAACGCTCGATTTCTTCACATCAATCGACATACTCGTCACTGAAAAACCATGAGGGCCACCATTTTTCTGCGTGAATAGCGAGTTATACAGCCCCGAGAGGTTGAATAACTTTATACGTGGTCCGCCAGGCCGGAAAGCCTTTCCTGGCTCCCATGCATACGGATTTTTCACTGCTATTCACCCTAATAGGCGCTATTCTTGAATAAAGCCCTTTTCCTGGCTACATGCATAGGGGGCCTGCTCTACAATCAAGTGCAATAACTGGAGCCTTCCAGATATAATACATCTTTTATCCTGATACAGAAGCCCAAATATAGATCTCTTCATTGCTATAGGGTAATTAAAACACCTACATAATGATGCTGTAAAATGAAAATGTGGTTTTGTGATATACAGCTAGTATTCCTTTCTTTCTTCCTTTCCAATAGGAATGGATATTTCACCAGTTGACTTGATGAACATCGAATTGTTTGCATCACGAGTAATAGCCCTGGCAGAGTATCGCAAGACGCTTGCTGAATATCTTGTTTCACGTATGCAGACTGTGGCACCAAACTTAGCAGCACTTATAGGAGAGCAGGTTGGTTATTACCATATCATTTTCTTACTTAGTTTTAATGCTTCTTACTGTTGATTCATGTTTGAAAAAACAAAACTAAATTACAGCAATAGGCTAATGTTTACATTCCTGGAATGGTTGGTAAAACCCCTAATATGTCTAAAAAGTTTCAAAAAGTTTACCTTAGAATTTGAAAATCTTTTGCGTTTTATGGATGGAAAATTCATTTTAAGATCTTTCAAAACACCTGGTGAGGAGAACTAAGAAAGTAAACTTAAAAGTTTTGTTAGGATGATTGCCTTAGTCAAACATTTTGTGTTTTTTACTAATAAAAAGCTGGTCTGTCTTGGCAGGTTGGTGCTAGACTCATTGCCCATGCTGGCAGCCTTACAAATCTGGCCAAGTATCCAGCCTCAACTGTTCAGATTCTTGGTGCAGAGAAAGCCTTGTTCAGGTAAGAGTCTTTTCCACGTATGGGGCCTTACTTTTGCTACTCTTTCTGCA
This sequence comes from Marisa cornuarietis, assembly GCA_004794655.1. Lineage (NCBI taxonomy): Eukaryota > Metazoa > Mollusca > Gastropoda > Architaenioglossa > Ampullariidae > Marisa > Marisa cornuarietis. The sequence continues at coordinate 2,433,610 of SMMW01000066.1, forward strand.
AGGATACAAAGAGATGACACATTATTATTATTAGTCTACTTAATTTTGAAGTACTGCTTCAGTCATTATCCAAAGATTATTAAAATGAAATCAGCAGTTGGACTAATTCTAGCAGATTGAGGTGCTGGCTACACTTTGACATTAGATTCAGATGAATTGTAGCTCTAGATGTATTACACTGAAAAACACTAATTTTCTTTAAGAAATATAGACAGTAATTAAAAAAAAAAAAATTTTTTTTTTTAAGGGCACTTAAAACCAGAGGTAACACACCCAAGTATGGTCTCATCTTCCACTCCACTTTTATTGGACGAGCTGGTGCAAAAAACAAAGGGCGCATTTCGCGCTATTTGGCTAACAAATGTTCTATTGCTTCTCGCATTGACTGCTTTACAGGTAAATATGATCTGTTCACAATATTCTTAGTGGTGTGGTAGATATTTTTGTAAAGAATCAAGAAAATGTTCACCTGAACAATTTTGTGTTGTTGCCTTGTCCATTTATCTCAAAGCCCTTCTGTCTCAGGGCAGTAGCTGTTAGTGGCTAAATAATAGACATGTGACATTAAAGTTGAATTGGAAATCTATTTCAGACATTCCCACTTCCGTATTTGGGGAACATCTTAAACAGCAAGTTGAAGATCGCCTTAAGTTTTATGAAACTGGTGAACCTCCAGCAAAAAACATTGATGTGATGCGCCAGGCGCTTACTGAGGTTAGAAACACCTTTTTCTGTTCTTGCTTCAAATCAAATCTTCTGTGACCTGCTCAGATGAATCTGAGTATGAAATATTTTCTGTAAATTAATGATTTGTGAACACCGAGTCCTAATGTCTTCAAAGATTAAGTCCTTAATTTGAGGCTTTGTTTTGCAGGCTATTTTCAGAATTTTTTTGTGATGTAAGAACAGATTATAAGCTTACACTAGTAAAGGTCGCAGATCAGAATTTGCACTAGTTCAAATGCTAATTACCCCGATATCATTATAAAAAGTGTCAAGGTCACAAATCAGCAGCTTTTAACTCAACAGAAAAACAATGAGGGTATTATGTCGATTATTTAGCGCATTTGCAGTACAGCTGGTCGGTGGTTAAAGGATGTGGGGGTCGGCCATTTAGTTACTTTTACCGAGACACATGAGCATAAAGAGAAAGGTGAAAAAAATCACTTCTGTGTTTTAAAATAGCTAACTTAAAAGGCAAGAAAAAAGTTGGTATTATCTGCTTTCCAGATGGTAAATGCCTAAAAATTCAAAAGACGCAAATTTGGGGGTTACGCTGTAAGTAATACACAGATTAGAACTGAAAGCAAAACTCAACTGTGCAGTCGACATTTCTTATTAGGAGTTTCACAGAAACCACCCATGTTTAATCAGCTAGATTGTATATTACATCGTGGGTATATCTGTGCAGTGATGTTTTGCCTATTGCCTTTAAATTTCTTTGTGATATGCTTTCCAAATCCTCTTCATATATATCTAGATAAAGAAAGCAATAAATAAGAAATAATACTTTTCGTTACAGTTTATATGAATGGCCCTCCTACACACACACACACACTTAGAAGAGGGGAAACATAATTTTCCTAGCATTGAGAGGAGCCTCTCCTCTTATCATTTAAGTATATAAATTACTATTTCAGCAAGAGCAGGCAACTGTGACAGTGACTAAAAATGTCTCCTTGATTTACATTGGTCTTAAATCTTTCTCCATGTTAATGAAGATGAAATCATGAAGAATGTAGAAGACACAATAAAAGAATGCTACAAAATCAAGCCATGCACATACACTCGCCCACCTTTGTTTGCACATGGCACTAAGAGAACTGCTAAATTCTGATTGGCTGTTGGCACAGGGCACCGATCTAAAGAAAAGACCCTCATTGTGACAGTGTTTTTTCTATGCACAGAAACTGGTACCATTTGTTTCAGGATGCACAAGATATCTATTTCTATTGATATTGAAATGTCCTGTGGTCATAGTGATTTTGAAATAGAAATATTTCATAATTTTGTTGCTTAATTGATTTTATTTCTTTTATATTTATAACTTTTATATCTAGTAATAAAATTTTAAAAATTCTTTTTCAGGCGGATGATGTTAAGGCAAAGATCATCAAAAAAGAGAAGAAAAAGATAAAAAAAGAAAAGAAAGAGCTACAAGCTCAGGAGAAGCAGCAGACAGAAGAATCTATGGAACTTGACGTGAAGCCAAAAAAGAAAGACAAGAAGAGGAAGTTAGATGATTCCGCAGAGTTTTCCACTCAGAATGATACAGAGGAGAATGCAGCAGATGAGGAAACAAAAACAAAAAAGAAAATAAAAGAGGAGCCGGTAGAGGATGAACCAACAAAGAAAAAGAAAAAGAAAAGACATGACAACTCACTTGAGGAGTCTATTGTAAATGAAGCAGTGGATGACAGTTTAATGGAAAAGCCAAAGAAAAAGAAGAAGAAAGACAAAGATGTTGTCAATGGGGATGATTACCATGAAGAAAATCTGGGAAAGAAGGCAAAGAAGAAGAAAAAGGCCATTGAAAATGCTGATGATTAAGAGAATTAAATAATTGAGAGGGAATGGGGTGCTTAACTTGAACTTTATCTTCATTCAAGATATTGCTGCACAGACCAGCAGCTTTATAAACAACTACAAAAATAGCCAATTATGCCATGGTCATTCTTTAAAATATACATTAACCCTTTACTGGGCACAGCAGCCGAAAGCAAACACATTGATGTGAAAATTTGAGCAAATGCAGTCAAATATTTAGATAAACAATCGAATAAACCAGAAGTGAACTGCCAGAAGTCTCGTGATCTTTTAAACAATGCAAGAATTTAAGCAATGGCTGTTACGGACGCTTTCGGACATTGTCTTTTTAGACTATCGGCCGCTGTGCCCAGTAAAGGGTTAATGCATGCACTAATCACAATGCCAAGACACTTATTTCTGATTATACCATTTTTGAGGGCATACAGTTTAGGTAGAGAAACATTTGACGCCAAGATCATGAGAACTTGAACAGTTAAGGTCAGTCTGAAGATGTTAATGTACGAGTATCTGGTTGTTATAGATGTGATGCTAAAAAAGTAGTAACTCGGAGGTATAAATAGTTTCTTCATATGAAATAAAAATTCTCGCATCAACTTTATTACGTGCACTTTGTCATTTTCTAAGGGGCACTTCAAGTGAGCTTAAACTAGGACAATGGAGTTCAATAGCATCCTGAATCATTGATGCCCAAAATTTTGGATATCCAAAGCACCATTTAAAATGCAACTCTGTGCTGCCATGTTATCAAGTGATGTCTTCAGCACCCTTTTAATGCAAGTGTTTCGTCAACAAAATCTTGGCATCCTGGATTTGAAAAGTATGGTGCACAATTTCAGACCAGAACACAGTGAAATACAGTTAAGCAAACTGGGGAATACTGGTGTAACGGGGTTACAAAGAGCAACAAGAGTTTCAGTGTGGCAGCTGTGTGCTTAGATACGGCAATCATTACTGAAGTTGCTGGGCCAACAATCTCTGGGGCAAAAGAATCCCATTTCAGAACTGGATTAACCCACTTCTGTATCTCTTGGATTTACATCAGTTGCACCATGGACCTTCATTACTGGATAAGCGACTGGTTTATGTCCGGTGTAAGTCTCGGCTTTCCTTTAGACAGGGCTCGTGATTCTGGTTCTTTCTTTGCATACCTTAAATAAATTCTTAAAGTAGATGTTTTGTTTTCATAACAAATAGTCTATACAATTGTTTCCAAAAAATCAAAAACAATGTTTTTTTTTTAATTGTTAGTGGTAAAACAAGTCAATAGCATCTGTTGTGACAATGTTTTTATATTATAAAATTGTAGTAAAATCTAAATGCGTTTTCCATAAACATACAGAATACATTTTACAGAAAATACTGTTTATTTTGCAATCAATCTTCTTTAATAAGGTTCTGATGACAGAAAAGCTTAATTACTCACTTCTAAAATTTCTTCAATGCTAGGAAGATCTGCCATTTTGACAGAAAACGGAAGCGAAATCCCTTTGTTTTTAGGGTTTGTTACAATTGGTCACTCCTATGATAGTGCAAAGAAGCAACGAATGAGAGACACTTATCCATGGTTGCACTCAAAATTTTACTGATTCTCGCAGAAACAAAGCCTTTTCCAATGTACCATACTTTCTGGTAGGATGCAATCAAGACAACAGTACCCCAGAATCACTAACTGGTCAAATTGGTACCACTACATCATGAGCTATGTTGTTTCCTTTCGTGCTATAGTATACAGCCTTCGTAAGGTCATCTGTCCTTAGTTTGTTTAAGAAACTATTGCAAGTGAACAATTCTTTTGGAAACTAAGACTGTAAAAGGAGTTAGTATCTACCAATCAAGTCATACTTTCTAGTTCCCTTGCCATTCTGACGTTCCCTTTTAAGTTACATGATAGGAGTCAAATGCACTGGCTCACTTCCAAATTCGCTTGTAATGGCTTTAGGAGATCAAAGATAGGCTCTTACTGTCATTGCTGAAAGGTGATCCGGTGGTGCAACGGTTAATGCCTGCCACCAATACAGTGAAGGTTGGCTGTCCTGTGTTCAGCTCTCGTCTTCTTCCTCTACATGTAGTTTACAGGTCTGGTTGCCTTGCCGTGATATAGCCTTAGTTGCTGGCTCAGTGTAAAAACAATGATCCCCGGCTCATTGTCATTGCTGGTCTCCAAAGCATGGATAAAGACACCTATGACATTTGACTTATTTTCATTCAGATTTACATGCATTTGATTGCATTAGAAAATTGTACAAGTTACCCTTGGAATAGGCAAAATGATATAAATCTTAGTTTTTACTCCTGGGCATTCAGTTGTCAGCTTATCTGGTCAATACATCATTAAATTATTTGCTGAACCCAGTAAATAAAAATATTTTTCAGATGCAAAAGAATGCACACTTCTCTATTCCCGAAGAATTAAATCTAAAGCACTTCAAACACATTGGCATGCTCAGTAGAGCTACTGGTGCCTCATTTTTTGAGAAGTCTCCTTATCTGGTAGTGCTCATCATCTTTCTATACCATGAAATAAGATTGAAGTGTCTCTTTTTCTGTGCGCCTTTCTCTATGAATCATATATGATAAGCTATTGCTCTGTAATCTTGTGAGCATTGCATTAGGTTTGCCTCCACATGGAGAAAGACTTTATAAATTTATTATTTCATGGATGATTCAATGTCCATAATGAGATCATAGGGCATGTGGGGATTCCCACGGTTTTAGGTGGGATCTGAAGACACTCAAAAGCGCGGGGCCCTACGATGATGCCTCGTCTGCCTGCACGGCCCTCCTAGCATACAGCAGGAAACATACGAGAGTTTACTAAATGCCGCATTGCTATGCGAATATCGAATTTTTATATATTTAGATCAGCGAAGCTACATCTCCATAGATCGGCAATCTTTTATATTCGTTGAAACCAAAGTGACTCAGTGTCTAAATATATGATATAAATTTTATGTCATTACTGTACCAAAAATAAATAATAAAACAAAGGTCATCAGGTTAAATCTGCTTAGCTCTGGTCCCAGTGACAGTTTACGGCACTCATATTCATGTCTCTTGAGGGCACATCTTGAGTAACTCGCGGCATTTGTCGTCTGCTCGCTCAACTCAATTGCCCAAATATACCTAATAAACTAACCCTAACCCTATCACTAGCCCTAACCCACAAACCTCTGACAAAATGGCATAGACTGGCCTATGACGTAGCGAGTTACTCTATATCAAAGTTCTGCCAAACGGGCTACTATGTACGTTGAGAGAGAACTTGACGAAATTCGGATCAAGACGTTCATACATAGGGACAAACCGCAGACGACACAAAAGGGAGATCACTCGGTGTTCCCTCTGCGGCGGATATGAGTTCGTCTGGTGTTGACAATACAAAGACACGCAGCTCTGGAATGTCTGCTAAAACTCCAAAAAGACCTTCATCCGCCAAACGTCATATTAAATATGACAATTTTTCGCAGTTCGTGAGGTAAAATATTCTCTTTTCTTCCATTTGCTGGGTCCCATAGAAAGAAAATTGTCCGTTTCTAATGACGCCGCCGGGAACATTCCCCTTGGAATGTCAGCGGGTGTTGTTCACTGTTAGTGTTAGAACCTAGTACTACTTTTAGACAGTTGTGGAGTTGGATTGGAAAAAACAAGATACTACTACTAATAATAATAACAGCAAGTAAAATTAATGTTCGGAACTTCTGGCGTTCTTTTCTCTTTATCTGACGGGGAAAAGCGGATATTCTATTGGTTAGAACAATGGCTTCGGAATCCAAGGCGCGCAAACTATAGCCAGTTTGATACTCGTGGGATGCAGCGTACTTTCCTCTGTTGTTCCAGCTGTGGAATGGGTACATAAATCTTTAGAGGGTTGGGAAAGAAGATGAGAATTGCCATCAGAAGAAAACTGGCCCAAGCTCACACTCAATTAAGGACCGTAAGGTCACGGAACCACCTTGATCAAGCGATCAGTGTTTTTTGTTTTTGTGTTGGGCTCTCCTATATATTTCTTTATGTAGAAGTGATTGCTCTTCTACTTTGTGCATAGAGCCCGAGGATGATGCGCTGTATAAATCTCTTCTTCTTATTATTATTATTTGTAATCTTACTAGATATTATATATGGTTCTTCCAAACACCTTACCTAAAACACATAAATCCTCTCTAACCACACCATAAAACACACACACACACACACACACACACACACACACACACACACACACACACACACACACAGAGTTGCTTTCACATTAGCAGTCTGACCAACGGAACAGTATGTTTTAAGATGCTGATTAAACTGTGCAAAGGTTGGCACATTTCTCAACTTGGCTTGGAGTGTATTCCACATTTGGAGTGGTATAATGGAAACTTCTGATTGTTTGTGTGGTTAGATGGCAGCTTCTTGCTTATGTGACATCAGGTACTCCATAGATCTATTTGTTTTCCTACTTTGTTGATTAATGTGATACATAAACATATATTCTCTAAATACATGGACAAATTTTGGACTATGTACATATCTGTCTTTCATTTCTAAGGAATCAAACTCGTCTTTTCCCTTAGTGCCAGTCGGTTGAGAAGAGTACAGAATCTTTTGGATGGTGGCAGCAGGCGAAAAAAGTCAGAACAAATAGATGCAATTCTCTGCATTGCAGGTATATGAAAGACTATTTTACATTTTACAGGTATAAGAAAGGTTTAATTAAATCATTTTATAGATTCTGTAACACAAAATATACACCAGCTGTAAAATAACTATGAATCAATTTTCATTTGCTTGCACATACATGTCCATGTGCTGACATTACATAACACATCTATTCATGGGCTCATGCAAATGCCCACAACCCCTCTACAGGCATGTTGAGAGGGGATTGCAGGGGGGTCTGGTGTACCTGGGCCAGCAGTTGTGAAGGGTTATTATTTTCCTTCTTCACTTCCTGTTCTCTTTCTTTTAAAGAGAGGTTGACGTAACATTCCTCACTCTGGGGATTATTTCTTATGGAGCGGAGATACTACAAGTTTGATCCTTTACCATCCGTTTTCCTCATTTACTAACCGCTCAGGAGTAAACAACTCTATGTTCAAGTAATGATATAGATAGATCCTAATGCACTTGACCAAATGTTTGCAGTCTATGATACGTTACTGAATGAAATGTAGATACTGGCTATCAAATTGTAAACATTATATACTGGGAAAATAATTTATGACTACAATCGCTAGGGAGCTCAGAGAAACCTGCCCCAGGGCCCATGCTGGCTTTCAGCAGCCCTGCCCCTCCATATTAGTTTCTCACTGTATTTATTGAATACGTTCTTGAATAGTATCTGCTAAATGAGAAAGTTATTGCTTACTGGAATTTTTTACCCTTAGCAATATCTTTTTCAGGCATTGATAGCAGATATAATGAGGGTTGTTACGAGCTTATCAACTATCTCCTGTTTGGATTTTTTGATGTCAGGAGAACAGAGCTTGAAAAGTGAGTGTCTCTTGTTATCATTATGCATTATATTGTAGCATTTGTAAAATTAAAAGAAAGTTATTATTCACCAGATAATCCATTTCAATCTCATATATTATACCCTACTGTAAAATTCATCTCTATTCACTTTTAATGGTATATTATCAGACTTCATTTGCAATCGCAGAACAATTGCATAACATATAATTGCACACATTTGCATGCATTCAGCACTCATTCTCAGTTACTCCAGATCTTCATGCATGTATATATATGTGGTTTTGTCTCTAAACCGAAAATAAATATCTGAAAATTGCATTTATCACAGATCTGGGTTTCCAGAGGAAGTTGTAGATGGTGGGTAATGTATTTTATTTTATAAAGGATTTAATTAATAAAAAAGATTTTAAATAAATGAGTGATTGAAAGAATAACTTGATTATGGCAAATAAGGGTTGTTTTTATTTTTGTTTTCATTATAATATATATATATACACACATTAATAACTATAAATTGTGTTTATAAATAAGCCAATGACATTAAGTTAAATATTTGCTGAAACTGTAGTTTAGCTACAGTTCGCTGGCAGTTGTAGATAATATTTCATCTCTACTTGACCTTTAAAATACCAAATTGATTATCAGATGTAATTTTACTACAGATTTAATGATTGTAATCCAGAAGAATAGAGTTGACATATACTGCAATCCTATAAACTGGCACTACTTCCTGCCTTACACTAGTCACTGGATCAATGTGACCTACCACTGTTTGCAAGATGAAGAGGTAAACCTTTGTTTTAACAATTTGTTTTGCAACCTTTACAATTAAGAATTTTTAAAAATCAGAATGTTTGTAGCATATAGACTTACTGCACCCACCACCCATTTATATTCATGCTGCCACTTATAGTTAAATCATTGTTTCTATTACTGTTATTATTTGCATTATAAAAGTTGATTTTCTGAAGGCTATAAGTGACATGTTATGCTTAAGCATAGGTCTTGTCTTGTAGTATAATGTTGAGAGTGAAGAAGGAGCACAGCATGCTGAAGAGTTCAAGATTCAGTCACTGATTTCCATGACTTATGGTTGTCAGGTCATCGGGGTTCCCTTCTACAGCCTTTTTTCAAGTATGTTTTATTAATAATATTATATCTTTGGCATAGTGGTGTTCCCTACTACAGCCTGCTGTCAAGTATAACTTATTTTTAATTTTATGTGTTTAGCATGTTCTTTTTAAGATGCTATAAATGTTCTAAATACTAAACTGTTGGGGACATTCTTAATATTGACCTTAACCTAGTTTTTCAACACTTTTGACTGCAAGAGTTGTAATTTTCCTTTCTGTCACCATTGGAGAGAACAAATTAAAACAGATAAGTTATTCTAAATAATATTGTAATCAATGTTCAAGTGAATTTTGAAAGTAAAATTCAACAATTATTAGAAGATTAATTTGTTCTTGGCTATTAGCTGTGACTAACATTTTCAAGAACTTCTATTATTTTATTATTTTGAACTTGCTACTTATTTTGCAGGTGAGCAGAAATTTGACAAAATGATGGTGGAAAGGTGGCCAATCATACAAGCTTTTGCTTTGGATGAATATAGTGGGTAAGTTCTCCAAAAAGAAGGGTACCCCCCCCCTCTCCCATTTGTGGTGTGTATGAAAAAATGCAGAAAGAGAGAAAAATTGTTAACAAATATATGGTTTGGTATGTGTTGATGAAGGACTAGGTCAATAAATGTGAGCATGAACTGATAAGAAGGGAGCAAAATATTTTGGGCATCTAGTACATCAAAGAAATATTTCCTTTTCTTTTGAAAGAATCTTCGGGCTAAAGATGCCAATATAGATTGTATGCTGCCATACATGAATTTTGATTCTGTAATGATGTCTTCCAATAAATGGCTTCCAACAGGAGAGGATTTTTCACGCTGAAGTTTGATGTGATGGATGTTAGCAAGTCAGTGCACAAGCTCTATGGATTTTTGGACCCTGTGTCTGTTGAAATCCTTGTTACAGAGGTGATGCTATTATTGTATTCTTGCTACTCCAGGCTGTTACATAACCATGAGATCAGCTTGTATTTATCACACATCCATTGAGCACGTCATGGTGTTAATGTGCTTGATCACCTCATGTGACATGCTTGGCAAGCTTTGTTGTTTTGTATTTAAGCTACCTATAGTTTACATGTATGAGATTCTAGGTCCAAACATATGTTCCATTCCATTTTCTTGGATGGCATATTAGTCTTTTTTTATTATTTTGGTCTACATTGGTTATATATAGTTAAGGCTTTTAATTTATTTAAATATTGATTTAGTAACATGTATAATCATAAAGGAAAACAAAACAGATCAAAACATAAAACAGTAAATAATGTACATGTACATGGTACGTTGTTGTTGTCAGTGGTGGCGGTGGTGATGGTGGCATGAATGTGGAATGACATTATCTGTCAAATCAGGCAGATACCAATATGGCTACAAATTTGTGTCACCTATTATATACCTAGTGTGGTTTTAGGAAAACATTTGCATAAATAATTAAAAAAAATTTTGTACAGGGTCTTCCTATGCTGGAGAGACAGTGGGATAATATGTGTGACATTATCAGCCTGAAAATGTAAGAAAAAGCTCGACATCATTTTCTTTATTGATGAAATTAAAGGTGCATTTTCAGTTAGGGGATTATACCATAAAATTGAAGGCGAGATTTGGTCAAGCAGTTTTAATGAGTCAAAATTTTCTTAGGATTATTGTAGGTGCTCTTGAGTGACCATGTTAACTGATTACCTAAAAGAAAAAAAAAACGTTTCTCTATGAATAGCTCACCACATTATGTTTGGTGCAGCATTGTGTTGATTTAAGTAAATAATTGTCTAAAATTTGACAGATGAAGTGAAAGATACTTTATTCTGACCTCTTGCTCTTCCACTCAATAAACATGCAGCCATGCACAAGCCAATACCTGTTTGTTTCTTTTTCTCACTGTTTTTATGTGTCCCTCTCTAACTTTCACACTCCCTCTCTCCCTTTCTCTTTCCTCTTCCTACTTCTCTCTCTCTCTCATATTTTCCACATAAATGTGCTTCTCGATCATTATCTCCCTCTTTAAAAAAATCTCTGAAATGTGTAGAAGTTTGTAATAAATTATCAGATTTTCTTTTTACAGCTCAAATGGCAATGATGTTATCAACCAGAAAGCCATTGCAGAAGTATGTACTCATCAGTAGTTGTATATTAGGTTTGTTTTTGAAGAGGTAGGTTGAGGCAGTTTGTGGGCAAAAGAAAGCTGGGTCGTGTTTTCAGTACTTCATTAGACTTTAAGGAATTTCAGTGGATGAACCATTTTTTGCATGGAAGATGATTGTAACACTAGTAGTTTTGTATTTTGTTGATGATATATTAAAGGTACTGATATATAAGCCAGTCATTGCCACAAACTGGGTTCTGAGTTTCAGCACAAAAAAGTAGTTTTTGTAGATTTAGTAATTTGGTTTTATCACATTCTCAAGAATGGAAGGTGTGAGTTGTGTGGAAACAGAGTATATGCGTCAGATTAGATTTCTTTAACTTTCAGGGACTTAGCAGTTTTTATCAACATGGCAGAGTTGGAAATCACAGGAATGAGTCAGGGTAAGTACAGATTACTATGTCAGTCAGTCCATAGTCAGTCATCCCTTGAAGAGGCTTTTTGCATCCTGTGAGTGTGACAACCTTGTTTCATACAAAGTCAATGGTTTTATGTTCTCTGTACAAGATCCAGAGTAGTCTTCTCAGACACTGGTTCTTAAATGCCTGGATTCTCTTCTCCATATCAGTAACCAGAGTCCATATTTCACATGATGTTATGGCTGCACCAGACCGTGTCCAGCATAGCCATTGTCTCTGTTGCTTTTGCAATCCTGATATCTGTCATGGAACTGCCATCTTTGGAGAGGGTGGTTTCTAAATACTCAAAACCGTTTACCTCTTCCAGCAGTATCCTGTTCATGTAGATATCTACTTTGCCATTGCCAATGTTCATGACTTTGGTTGTGTCAGCGCTGGTCACCATTCCATGTGTTTGAATTGTCTGTCAAGCTGTTGGTAAGATCTTGCAGTGCCTCAGTCTGTCATTTGTCCCTTGACTGGTACCTGTCAGTGGGGGGAGCAGATGGATAGATGTGGCAGCTGACAAGGCCACCACTCACCCCTGTTTTGGGCAGTAGTGGGCAGGTCCTGCACAGGACAACCAGTCCAGTCTTTGATATTTGTAAACCCGTTCTTCATGTGGCCACCACAGTGTCGACCACCCTCCAAGGTACCTAAAAGAACTGTCTTAACTGTTTTTGACAAAGTGCTGTGCTGGGCCAAGTGGCCAAACCAGACCAGCGTACATCATTTGACTATTGCAATGGATATTGCTGCCTGCTGTCTGTTGCTATTGCCAGACTCTGTCAAATTATTTTTTAAAGTCTATGAAGTTACAATAGAAGTCTTTCTGATGCTGAAGATTCTTTTTCTATCAGGATGCAATAGTTAAAGATCTGTTCAGCTGTGCTCCTGCCTGGTCGGAAGCCAGCCTGTTCTCTTGCTAGCAGCTCCTCAGCAGTGGTGCTGATATGAGTCTATATTACCTTCAGCATTAATTTGCTTAGGTGAATTATTAGGCTTATTGTTCTGTAGTTCTAGCACTGTTTGCTGTTTCAATTTTTTGGAAGGGGTATTACGAGTGACTACATTCTTTCTTTCAGCCATTCTTTGCTTTCCAAGACTTTTTGGCAGAGTAAAATGATGACCTTTGTTGTTTCATCCCCACACTGCTTGAGCAGCTGAGATGGAATGCTGTCAGCGCCAGGTGACCTTCCTTTAGTCTGCGTAACACTCCTACATCATAGTAGTTCATCACATGTAATTTTATGAGGTGTACTCAATTTTAAGAAAATTGGATATGCAGTCCAGACTATGACCCATACCATGTACTTTACACGCTCCACACAATCCAAATTACACAATTAAGTAAAAAACAAGAAAATGGAAGTAAGAGGTCATTGAGTACATGACAGCTAAAATATTTATTTCTATACAAAGAATTTGTTCCAGCATCATCTAGAATCCACATGTACACATGTAGAACATGTTTTTTCATGGCATTAACAGACATTAAGGGATGTGTGGACTCATTTGCCTTAACTTCGCTGCAAAATTCAGACTCATAATTATAGACCATCAACTATCAATGTTGCATCAATTTTCTTGATCTTAGCTTTGATTCAGTTTTTGGAATGAATCATCCATAGCTATTCATTTGATCTTTTGGAGTATTTTTCATTTAGGAATTCCAAAGATCCCTATGTACTGTTTGGCAACAGTTCTAATCAGGATGTGTTGGTTGCCATGCAAACTGGAAAACAGGCACCAGATTGTCAGTTACACCTCAGCAAGATTCAGTCAGTAGCACATATGGTAATCAGTTTTACTTGCATATTAGTATAGAACATTTTATGGTTGGTGTGTCTAAGCTGTGAACATCTTTTCATAGGATATTTTTGCATGTATATTTTTGGGGTGATATTATGGTTATTTCATGTTTTTGTTAGCTTTCTGGTTTTGTTGTTATTGTTAAATCTTGATTGTCTTCTTTTAAGAAATCTTCCTGATATGTTGCTGAGATTGTGTTTTGTTACTTAAAGTTTATGACTATTTTTCTGTTCCAAGTTAAAACCTTTAAATTTATAATGCAATATCTTCACAGATATGTCAGGTGACATCACCTCGCTGCCCAATTACTTGCACAAGGACTTACTTTTTCTCTCAGCTTTTTACAGGTATGTTGGAAACTTTCTGCTCAGCTTTGTTTGCTCAGTAAACTTTAGCAGTCATCTGTTGCAAATATAGATAACAGAAAGTTAAAAATTTTTCCATTTAGTGTTATGTAAATGCATGAAGCATGTTGAAAACTTTTGGAAAGAACCATAATTTTTTTAAGCACCTTGAAAATATTTTGACAGTGTAGTGTTTGATGTGATGAATATGGTTCGGCTAAATGTCTCAAAGAAGGCTCACTGTAAATTTGGTATTATTGAAGAACTCACAATAAGCTTTTTCATAGTTTTGAGCAAATTTTTAATGATGACTTTAGGAACAGTTTTGTTTGAATAACTTTCAAATGCATGGATGTGAACATTTCTTACCGTGTTGAATTTTGTGTGGAAAGAAAGGCAAGCTTATTATCTCCTCATGAAAATATTGTGGGATTTCCAGGAAGAAATGTTAACCACATTTAGTGATTAAACTTGTAAAGCTGACAATGAAAGGTTTTAGCAATGTATTATATTTTAACAGATTTTATTATAAATTATAATGACAGAAGTGAAACTATTTCCTCCTGTTGACCGTGATGCTAGAATTCTTTCCCAAGCACGTACCGTTCTATCGTTTTCGTCTTGCCAATGGACAAAGCCTCTTGTCTAACAGAGAGAACATTGCAGTGGCATTTGAAAACTGAACACAGACACTAGCGTAAAAGACCACAAAAAAAAGGCGTCGGAAGACCAGGAATAGAGGTGTGTGACATGTAAAAAAGAAAAAAAGATACCGTGGGTATTGATCCACACTGATGTCTAAACCAGAACTTCGGTAATCAATATAGATGCCTGTCGGTGCATGTTCTGCGCAGAATTCGTATGAGACAGTGCCAAAATTCGATGGATTTTTTGTGGAACCTCTGTCGCCATCCCCACGCGAAAAAAAATGGATAAAAAAGATTAGAAGGTGGGAAAATGCCTCATTGACCCAACTGCATTTTTAATAATGACCAAAAGAATTTTTATCTCACTTTTTTGTCCTTTGTCCTTTAGACAGAGCTCTTCTCCTAGTTAAGCCCTATATTCCTTTCACATGCTGTCCTTGCCTTAAGCCCTTTAATCTTTGCTGGATTCACTTGAGAGCTCCTCGTGTGCTTATGAAGTCCCCGCTAGCTGGGGTCAGCTTGCACCTATCATGGAAGATTGATAAAGAGGTTTTACTTTGAGTAGTCGCGCAGGCCTGATAAGCAGGTACCTTAGTTGCGATTGCGCTGGCTCAGACAGGTTAGTTTTGGATGCAGCGAACTGTGCACTGCTTAAGACTTTACAGTAACACTTTAGAGCGTTTGCTAATGACAGGAGACCTGTGCACTGAATAAAAGGCAGTGAAACGCAGGCAATGCATGCAGATAGCACCCCCCTCAATGCCCCTCCTCTGTGCCTGAATCAGAAGGATCCGTTTTGTAGAAATGGAATGCTGTTTCCCAGTCTTTCAAGGGAGTTCTCTGCTCCTTCAGAACAGATTTTGTTATTTTTCTGGTGAATTATTTATTATTTTGCTTTTGACGACTTGATACAGACTGATTATCTTGCTATAAGCGATTCCTTCCACTCCATATAATGTCGCCCCTGTACGGGTGTAATTAGGATGGGGAGTGAGCCTGATTGAGGCTCCACATAGTAACTAAAGGCACGAGGTCGACTCCTTAATCATTCTGAGTTTTTGAGCTCAAGAGGCTAAGGACATCAGTTTCCTATAGCGAGGAACACTGCCAGCAGACGGAATATCTGTCAAATGCTGGCCTCGAAATTGTAGAAACTAAAGACTTTTTCATGCATTGGGATGTCATTACAGTCTCTCAAACATTTTGCATTTAACGCTTGACCTCAGACATTTAAATGGAAGGAGGGATAGATGTATACCATTAACAAAGAATCGTTGTCCTAGCGTTGGAATTACGAGGCAAGACACATTTTCTAGTTAAAATCTCTGCCACAATTTCATCCAACACAGAAATTCAGTCGTCGTTTTAGGCTGGCCAAGAATTTTGGAGTGTACTGAGATACTTGTGTAGAAAAAATAGTTTCCAGCACTAATAGATTTTTTAAGAGAGAGGTGAGGCCCCGTACTAGGGTTTCTAGCGTACTTGACTGTGGAGCCTGTTCGGACAATCCACCCAGCAACAGCTTATCAGAAGAGGGTTAATTTATCAGAGAAGCTAGAGGCGGTAGTAGGAGAGAAATGGGTTCCTTCTTCTACATGCCCTGCCCTAGACACGGCTGTAGACTCTTCGCCTTTACCTTTACCAAGTCAGAGATGACGAGGGAACAATAGTTCGAACTTTTGTTATACGGCGATAGGCTATATTAAGAGATCGTTGACATCATCATGACATAACACATGCTGAGCATGCTGAATGAAGGTCAATGATTAGAGCTGTTAGTTAATTAATTATATTATTCATAGATGTCGAAAGGTTAAGTTGTTCTCGGTTTTTAACAATGAAGCAATCGCAGGCTGTGATATTTATCAGGACACCCTGCTCCCTACTGAAGGTCATTCTTAACCAGACAAATGTCGAACGTTTGACCACGGACTTGTATTACACGTCCGTGGTTTGACCAAATTCGGCACAGTTGTGTATCAATGATGATAATGATGTCCATTTGTAATGCGCAGGTATCAATTCAGAAGAATGCTCATTGCGCAGCAAAAACAAAATAAATAAAAAATAAGAAAAAATAAAGTAAATAAATAGATAAAACACCAGGAAAGTAAAAAAAATAAAGACAGAAGTGTTGCTTGGTTGTTTAAGTCCATCCCAAATAAACAGATGGGTCTTCAGTCTTTTCAAGATGACAGGAAACCAATAGTTTTGGGGTCAAACGTCCGGGAGACTAGATCTTTGAACAGCATGCTGATGTCCAAACTTGCTAACCAATACAATAGGACTTTGGGCACTTTAGAGGTTTGATGAGCACTTTGCCCGGTTAAGAATTTAAGGTTGCCTCCCCTTCTGAATATTGCAGCGTGGGGTATATATATTTGGAATGGTACGAAACCACTTAAAGCAATTCCTCTTGAGGCTTGATAATCTTTGAGTGCCGGAGACAAGGAGGTCTGAGCCAGCGCCGTCTACTGTGTCTCGACGTTGTCAGCTCCACCAGCCGCAAATAGCTCGCAGTCAGGAGATCTCCACCTTCGACTATCGACAGGCACAAGGCTCTTCTGAATGTCACATGCCTTCTTCTGCCCAAGGATTTGCGGGATATCGTGTGCTATTTCCCCCAAGTCGCTGTTGCATCTTGACAGTAATTACACTTATTACACTCTTGAACGCTGGGGGTTGGGGGAGGGTTAGAGCCAAATGCAGTCGTGGAGATGACGAGAAGGTTTGTTAATAACGTGCATGTCAAAAGACAGCTTTTTTGACTGTTTCCAAATGGGGACCGATCGACAGGCTGGGCCCTACTCTACCCTATTCTTCATTTAGATGACGTACTGACTTTCCCAACCTTTGCTGGAAAACATTTTCTTTTGCCAGGTCCAGAAGATGTTACAGAGAATAATGTTTGTTTCTTCAATAGTGTGCAGGGTTGTGAAAATTTGATGAGCAGTTCTCTGTACCTCAGTCATTGATCGCATTTGGCGCCAGCCCCCAACCAGTAGAAGAAACTGCAAGTGCGCAAAGAGCCTGATATGATTTCAGCAATTTGGCGTAGCGCCGGTCCCACTGGGCCAGGGGCAGTTAAAGCTTCGTTGCACTGAGGGCCATGGGACGCATGGAAGATCTGGTTTGGGGGTGGGGGGAGAAAGAAGGAGGGGAGAGGATGAGACTTTCATCTTCTCCACAGCAGAACTGTGAAGTCGTCGATGGTGGCAATGAATGGAAGTCTCCCCCCACCCTTCCAACTCCTAAGAAAGTGTTTTTGCAGATAAGGCACTTTTGTTACGTGAGTGGGCTAAGGGCGGTACTGGAGCTGATTAGACCAATCAGCCACCTCGCCCTCCACCCAACCACCATCACCACTCAGCCTTGACTGCTGTAGCTGTATGATTCCGCATGTTGCTACTGTCATCGATCTGCTGGTACTGGGCAGCATGTGTGATGGTGTGAAGGTACGAGAAGCAGGGTGTTTGATGGAGTCCTTAATTCACCGTAACATTTTGACGACACTGCTGCTGAGAAAATGCCCTTCCGCTTCCGATGCGGAGCTGGTGTGGCTAAAGCTTGGGGCGGGGTTGTCGATTAACGACTCACTCTATCGTCTTGGCTATAAGACGTCCCCCCCACCCCCTTGCTTTTTATCAGAGACTCACAACACTAGAAATATATGCATTTTGAAGTTTGACCTTCCTGCAGTCGTCTTAGAGCTAGAAGTCTTTTACTGATATGTCAAGAATGCTATCATTATTAATAGGTGTAGTCAGATGTGGGTATAAGGGTTGGCCAGTCTGGATATTTAAGTTCCCACCTTACAAACGTTACACCTTCTTCAGCCAAAACTTTCCGAAACCTTTGGTGTAAAATATTCATTGTCGCTATCTCACTTTACGGAGCTCTTCTGTATTCCAAACCACGCTATCAGTACAATCAGGGGTTGAGGTTAATCCAGAATAATTTCTCTTTCCTACGCCAAGCAGCCTATGCACTAAACAACGGGACGTCTAGACCTACCCATACCTACACCAGGCAAACAGACTCGCTGTATCTGCTGAGACATGACATCCTACAATGACGGTTCTGAAGTTCCTAACGAGATTCAGTGTTGCTGAAGTAGCTTAAACTATCCCATAACTATTCCTCTGGTTGGTTTTTATAATAATAATAATAATGAAGGTTTTTATAGCGCATATTCACACTCATAGAGAGCATGCTCTTAGTGCTTAAAACGGGGAAGAGACATAGACTAAATGGATAGAACACGAGGGACAGAAGAATAAACGACAGTACTGACGACAAACAGAAAACAAAAAAAGGCATTAAGTGACAGGAACAGAGAAAATCGTGATTCTGCAGAGAAAGGTGGGTAGAAATGTAGCAAGAGGGGAAGGGGGGAGGGTTAAAAGGACGAGCATTGTGTGGACTGTGTTATGAATAACGCTCAAGGAAGAAGTGTGTTTCAGTGCAGAGTTGAAAGATTCAATTGTAGGAAGGAGGCGGATATGGAAAGGAAGAGAGTTCCATTGTTTTGCTGCACAGTAGCCAAAAATCCTGTGACCATATGTTGTTGTTCTGGTGGCAGGAACAGTTAGGATACGGTCATCAGACGAAGAGCGGAGCTGTCTGGCCGGGATGCAAGGGAAGAGAAATTCAAAGAAATAGTCAGGGCAGGAGCCTGCAAAGAAATTAAAACACAGCACAGATAGTTTGCACTGGATGCGAGAACGGATGGGTAGCCAGTGTAGAAAACGAAGGAGAGGAGTGACATGGTCCCGTTTCGTGGCTCTAAGCACCAGGCGTGCGGTGGAGTTCTGTACTTTCTGGAGTCTCTGAATGAGGTATGAGGGGCAGCCTGCCAGCAAGGAGTTGCAGTAGTCAAGTCGAGAAAGAACAAACGCACAGATGAGACTGTTGGTAGCGCGTGTAGAGAGAAAATGACGGATGGCACTGATCTTACGGAGCTCATAATAGGCAGACCGACAGACAGCTGTAACATGTTTATCAAGGGTCATGTCAGCACTGACAATAAATCCTAGATTCCTAACAAATGACGTGAAGGTGATGTTGGTTTCGCCCACCTTGATGTGATTGGGCAGACTGACGAGCGAGGGTTAATGTCTTCTTCTATAGCACAAGAGGGCTTCCATTTTATCATCGTTTAGTTTAAGCTTGTTTTTTTACCGTCCAGCCCTTGACATCGCTAATACAAGCTTCTAGAGAGCTAATAGCGGAGTGAGACTCAGCCGGTGGAGTGGAACAGTAAAGCTGCGTGTCGTCAGCATAGGATTGATGAGAAACCACGTGAGACTGGATGCATGATGAAAGTGGTTTAGTGTACAGAATGAACAGAACTGGGCCAAGCAACGAGCCTTGGGGAACACCACAGAAAAGTGGAGCAGGGCGAGATGTCTGACCGCCAACGAACACAGTCTGGGTCCTATCAGTGAGATAGGAGTTGAACCATGAGAGGGCAGGTCCAGAAATTCCGTAGAGGCTGTGGAGTTTATGAAGAAGAAGAGAGTGGTCTATAGTGTCGAATGCAGCAGACAGGTCAAGTAGAGTTAAGGGAGAAACATCACCACTGTCAAGGGCAGATAATATGTCTGTCGTTACCTTAAGAGTAGTCTCAGTGCTGTGAAAGGGTCTATATGCCGACTGAGCTTGTGGGAGAAGATGGTGCTCTTGTAAGAAGGCCCAGAGTTGTATCAAAACTATTTTCTCTATGATCTTAGAGAGAAAGGACAGGTTGGAAACTGGACGGTTGTTGTTCAGCACGTTGACGTCAAGCGTGGATTTCTGAAGAAGTGGCCTCACCAGCGCATTTTTGAACAAAGATGGGAAAACACCTGACGACAAGTTTACAATATCTGTGAAGGAAGTAAAATGTCTAGGCACTCAAGAAGAAGGCTTGTGGCCATTGGATCTAACTCGCAAGTTGTTGGTTTAGCTTTTAGACTAACCGCTTTCACATCGGCCTCAGAGACTGGTAGGAACTTGGTCATAGAGCATCCTGGGAGGACATCACAGGAGATGCTGTCAAGCGCTGACGCCGAGTCTAAAGATGATCGAATGTCTGATATCTTTCTGGTGAAAAAATCGCTAAAAACTTGCGGCAGCCGTGAAACAGGGTAGGCAGTGGGCAGTGGTGTTGCTGTGCAAAATCCAGTCATTTGATTACAAATGGCAAATAGCTTCTTGGAGGAGGTGCAGTTAATTATTTGGCCCTGAAGATAAGATGTTTTAGCCTTGTAAATGCATTTTGCAACGCTTCGCTTTTCGGCGTTATAAATTTCTTTGTGGATGACGAGTCCAGTCTTCTGCCAAACACGTTCAGCTCGCCGACGAGTGCGCCTCAGGTCACAAAGCTCAGCACGGATCTGTGAATACCAAGATGCACCTTTGGACTGGCGCATCAGATGTCGAGACTCTGGGACGTGGTCATCAACCACCCTACGCAAAACACAGTCAAGTTGCTCTACGGAGGGTGGTTGGAGGAGCGCCATCTGCGGCTGTCCTTTGAATGCCAGTCTATCAACATTTCGTATTGTCTAAAAACTGGCTCCGATGATGGGCATTTGCGATCAAGTTCGATCAAAACACACTAGTGGTCAGATGAGAGATCATGGGAAACATCAACTGACTGGACTAAGTGGACATCAGGTCGATGTATGACCCAGTCCAAGATGTGATCTCTTTTGTGAGTTGATTTCGACACGGACTGGACGAGACGAAAGGGGTGCAGCATTTCTGACATTGTGACAGTGTCAGGATGAGAACTGTTGTCGAAGTGCACGATGACATCTCCAAGGAGTAATGCGGGTCCATTGAGTGCATTTCTGAAATACGAGAGATCATGGAATTCCGAGGAAAAAGTAGAGGCCGTGAGTTTATTCCTGGCGCTAGGAGGGGGTCTGTAGATGCAGAGCAGGTGCATCGAGAAGACTTGTACAAATTCAAAAGACGTGTGAGGGAACGATACAGCAGTAGTAAAAGACAGGTACTTGGCAAGTGATGATCTGTAGATTACTGCAATACCACCACCACGTGTAGGGCGGGGGAAAAGATTTCAGGCAATAGCCCACTGGAGTGAGATCAACACACACGCTCTCGTCACCTCGCTGTTTAAGCCACGTCTCAGTGGTGATGAAAATATCAAGGTGATGATCTGTCACAAATTCTACGAATTCAACTCGCTTCAGTGACTGTTGTGCAGACGATACAGAGTTGGGCGTTGAAAAGCCCAACATGGAGGCGAGTGTTCAGATGTCGTATGCGGGAAACTTACTGGCAGTCTCCTGTGTTCTCAGACGATCATGTTGGTTTGGTCGCTGACATGTAAAGTTATTCGACCCAGTTGGTCGTTCGTGTTTCCAGCTGATGTTACGGGGGATTATGTCAACTGGTTCACTTTGATCACGCCGATGCTGGTGTCGCCGATGACCGCCTCGGAACGGGCGGCGTTTTTTCTTTCGAGAAATATCACTGTGGCTGTGAATGTTCAAAGTACGAAGCACGGCGCAAAGCGCTGATGAGCGATCAGAAGTCTTAAACTTCAGGGATAAAAGTTCGTGCCTACCATAGGTAAATTTCTTGTATAGGAACACGCCGTGATGAGTGCATCGTCTTGTCAGGTACGCTGAGCACGGACGTATTATAGACGTCCGTGCGTACGTCCGTGCTGAGAGCGTCGAAACAAAGGCCGGGAGAGAGGATCGGTAGCCATGTTGGAGCACGTGGTGTAGAAGGCAGAAGAAAGTCCAGAAAAGAAAACTTTGAAAACGTCCTTCTACCATGAGCGAGCAATCCAAAAACATTCCAGAGTAGATGTTGTCAAGTAAGAAAGCAGAAAATGTAGAACACATGAGAAAAATCGGCCAATCACAGCGAAAATACCTTTAATTTGTAGACCTGCCCCATCAAGCACATTATACGACAAGGGTAGGTAACTCTATCTTTACACATTTACACTGATGCTGATTGAACGAAAAATTACAGTTCGTCAAGAGGGTACAAGACGCTCACCTGCAAACAAGAATTGAGGTTCCTGCCTGCAAACAAACAATCTTCTCTTTGGCAAGAGGGAAAGACAACGTGATAAAGAGAGAAAGAAAAACACGTTAACAGTAATAGAATTTTATAGGACCTACTGCTTTTTAAGCCGTGTAAACTTTTGTCGTTTTCTCGGCTGATAATCATCCGTTAGCAATTTGTCTTGTTCCTTTTGAAGTATAGTTGTCGCAGCGAAAAGCTTGACACAAGATCACAGATGCAGGTGTCAGTATTGTCACCTGTCATCCCACAACGTCACTTTGATGTGTCAGAGTACTCGCACAGAGTAAAAGAGTTTTAAATAACACACACGCACGCGCGCGCGCGCACACACACACACGCACACACACACGAAAAACAAAACAGCAACCACAGTTGCACAAAACACGTCAAAGAAATCAAGAAGTCCACCCCCTTTACATCAAACACGTCCAAAAGCCAAGCACCTTGACATCCCACGAGCGCACGCAAGGACGTGCTTTGGCACAAGCACGTAAGCACGACACTAATAAAAGGAGGTTAGAGAAAATCATGAGACGAGCTTCATGTTTGAATCGCCCAAGATGCAAACAATGTCCTGATGCGATTCTCATTGATTTCCCACAATGCCAAGTGTTTGATTGATTGGTGCTAACGATGTGTTGTCGCGGCACCCTCTTCAGTGACCACCAGAGGCTGATACTTGCCGACCAGATGGGTGCGGACTGTCATCAGCCCTCAAGTGCTAGACGATGACGACCATGTCAATAAGCACTTTCCTTAGCGTTTGCATTTTAGAAAGTACGTGTGTGTGTGTGTGTGTGTGTGTGTGTGTGTGTGTGTGTGTGTGTGTGTGTGTGTGTAAATCAGATTTATTTCCTTTAGAAGTGGACGTCACGTTTGTGTGACTCGTGTTCGTTGTGAAAATGAACACACACACTTTACTGCTGAATATGTGGCTGTCGGTAGTATTGTTTGTATGTTACTGTCATGTGAATATTTGCTAAAGTAGGCACACATTTATTTTGTTGTTATTGCTGTTGTTGTGTTTGAAAGTGAAAATTCAGTCAGTTGTCTTTTGACTGGCTTCTGTCTTTCGGGTGGTGTGGGGGGGAGAGCACATGGATAGACTCGCCAGATGACAGGGCCGCCACTCTTGCCTATTTTAGGTGATAGTGAGCAGGTCCTGTACAGGACGACCAGTCCAGTTTCTGATGTTCGTAAGCCAGTTCTTTCTCTGGCCACCGCGGCGTCGGCCATCCTCCAAGGTATCTTGATGGATAGTCTTCGACAGGGTATCGTGCCGGGTCACGTGGCCAAAGAAGACCGACTAACGTTGCTTGACTGTTGAAAGTAGAGGTTCCTGGTGTCCTATGAGTGTGGCAATCTTTTTTTTTCTACAAAGGCCTGGTTTTATGTTCTCTGTATGAGATCCGTAGCAGCCTTCTGAGGTTCTCGAATTCCTGGATTCTCCTTTCTGTTTCAGCGAGCAGAGTCCACATGTCACATCCGTAGAGCAGGATCGGCACTACCAGGGATTTGCACAGATTATACTTGGTAGTAAACCTGATTTTATGGCTATACCAGATCCTATCTAGCTTAGCCATAGCCGCTGTTGCTGTTGCGATCCTGATGCGGCCTCCATTCCATATGCGTTCAAACTGTCAGTCTGTTGGTAAGGTCTTGCAGTTCTTTGTTCATGCTCGCTAACAGATCTTTGTGAAACAGATCAGCGAAAAATACTTCCACTTAAAGGCGATTTCGCACTGGGGAAGGGGGGGGGGGAGATGGAGTAGGGAGACGGGCTTGGAAGGAGAGAAAAAGGGGTAAGGGTAGGTGTGGTAGGAGGGTCGCTACTTTGGCGCCGTGAATGTTGGTTACTGTTGCTGGTGCCCTGTCTTGTTTGTAGACGTGTTGATAATTCTAGATTAAACCTTAATTGTTGGCGATTTTATGTCGCACTTAAAAGTTACCACATGAGATTATATGTACTATGATTTAATTTTTGTACTTTAAATTTGGTTTTATGGTTAGGCTAGACTAGCAGTCTCAATGTTTCATTTATAGCTATGTTAATTTTTGTTTGTTTTAATTGTTATTGTCTTTTAGGGGAATATGTTATCTAGGTAATACTTTTTGCCTGTTTGCCATAATGAATGTAGAATTGGGGTGGCTTACCCCCATTGTTTCAACTAATGACTGTATAGTGAGCCAGAGCTCTGGGTGGGTTGAGGTGGCTATTGATGTTTAACGCCAGTTATTTATCTAAGAACTGTCTTAGTTCTCCTCTATCATGTATCTTTTATTGCATTCTAACAGCACGTGTGAGGGGCCAAGTTTGTCTCTACATGCTCATATAAGAGGGTCTTTATATTAAGTTAAGTATTCTCCGTTAAGTCTCATTCCAGCTATTTTGGATTGGTGGGCATTATTTGATTTAAAGAAGAGTATTATTAGGTTGCTCATCTTTCAGTCTTTTATTTCCTTTATCTTTAATTAGGCGGTCTGGTAGCTCAACAGTTATCGCCTGTCACCAATACAGTGAGGATTGGTTGTCCTGGGTAGAAATTTCGTCTATATAAAAAATTCCTATTAAACACTAAACTAGCATCCGTAATAAATAAATACCACGCTATTCACTCCTTCATTCGGTCACACAATTGTTTCGTCCTGTGGACTGTTGTCTGGAACTTCGTCTGGCTAGATTATTTAACAGTACGGGATGTCACTTACAGTTTCTGTTTTTCCAGTATTTGAGTTGGTGTCCTCATTGTACACGGATTACTTCTTTGAAACTTGCTGTCAGTACAGAGGAATGCTTTCCCGGGACTGACACATAAACACTGCAGCTAATCCGCTAGCAAATCACTGCACACAACACACCACATGTAATACTCTTTGAAATCATCAGGATGATCCTCATGGGGATTGAATTAATCTATTCCGTCGCCTTTCGCTGCTGGGGCTTGTAGTACGAACTTCCTCTGTAAAGTCCTCGTCTTTTCCGCGTTTATGCTGGGGCCTACACAGCTTTCCCGCACAAACTAGAGGGGTACAGAGTTCGCGTCTAGTCAATCCCCCAAGTGATTCCCGAAAACTCATTTTTTCCATAACCACTACACTTTCTAATTCACTTCCTCAGTTAACATCGGCTGTTTCTCACATTTGTTAGTTTCGCTAATACACATTAATATTCCTTTAAAATTCGAAATGCATGAAATACAACTGGGCAGGATGTTGGTGGACTCACACAAATAGTTTACTTCATTTAATGACTGTTTTGAATGAATTGCCTAGTTGCAAAGCAACTATATTGGGCTGTTTTTGATGTACCTGGTTTGGGGATGGGGACTACTGTGGTTCGTTATCAAGGAAGCTCTAAAAAAGATGTAGATGATATTTTTTAAGCATTTGATATGATGAAATATGGGCCATTTAGATGTTAGGGCCTGCTTAAGATATTCTGCTAGTTTGTAGGAATCTTCTCACTTTAGACGGGTAAAACATTTCTTTGACCTGTTTTCCGTGTATTTTGAAATCTGTGTTTAGGTTAGAATCGGAATGACAAAGTGTTCAGAAAGAATCAAGCTAGCGGTTAAAGCCACTCTTCCACTTGATAGATCTTTGTATCATTTTACACGGAATCAGAAGTTCACATCGGTCAGAACCTGAATTGCCCGGAATTCCAAGTCATTATGAGGAACGTATTCCAATAACAGTTTAACGATGTATGCACAAGTTAGGGAGAGTTGCATAAAGTATACAGTGACAGTTTGATGTATAATGGGTAGCCTTGGATCTCTCGGATGTGTAGCCTTGTTGATTAGATAGCTTTGGATACGTCGGGTGTACAACCGGGATGACTGGGTAGCCATAGATCTGTTTGGGCCAGCAGTGATGACAGGTAACTGGTCTTTCTGAACGTATCTCAGATTATTAAGAACAAACTGTGGTGAACGTCCACAGATCTCCAGAGCAGCGGCTGGAATCGCTTGATACCTATCAATTGAAGATATTCCTCGCCATTTTATTTAGGCCAATCCACCCACAAGGCTAGATGATTCCTACGTGGAGGAAGCAATGGTGATGATCGCAGAGGGAATTGATGATTGCAGTGATCATTTTATGGGGTATGTGGCAACTTTCTGACCTAAGGCACACCGCGTTCTTGTGGTGTAGGCGAGGAAGTAACTTGGGAAGATGAGTTCCAGCTTGGGAGAAAGTGCGAAATGACAGAGGAACTCGATTTAACCTTTGCATGCCTTAAATCAAATCATATGCCAAGGCCGCAGGCAGGCCGTCGCTTTAGCGGGGCTAGAGCCTTCCTGGGGACCCTGGATAACCAGATATGGTCAGGCCCTTTGAGAAACATTTTATTAACGGCTGAACGTGCTTGCGATGTGATCGACTGGTGCCGTTCCAGAGAAAGAACATCAAAACGAAGAGCAATTTCGGCTCAAAGCGCCACTGTCGCCTAGAAGCTAAGAGAAATCAGACAGTTAATGGACAGGCAAGCAGACTTCTTTATGAAAAAAAAGTCTCGCAAAAATGACCTTCTTTGCAGACAAAGGGCACTAAGACTGGGATGGGGTGAGGGGGTGGAGAGCAAATTAGAGCCACAGGGCACACTCAGCTTCTTCTCTTGCACAAAGCCTGCTTTCATTTCGTGCAAGAAAATGCCTCTTTCTAACGAATTCTATTAGATGTTTTAAACCTTTAGTAAGAAGCTACTCCACCTCACATGTCTTGCCGCTTCTAATAATATAACACAGGAAACACAGCCTATTCTTTGTCGGCATAATAACATCAGTGGCGATCTAGGAAAGAGGGTGCCAGAGAACTTAGAGTTTTGTTTATAAAATCTCATAAAATGCGGTCACTACTGTCACATGACACTTGGTGGTGTCAGCGAGCATTGTCTTGCCTCTGCCGTTACGAATCGATGCCGTCGACATCTTCTGTAGCGACTTCATCACGTCTCAAGGCCCGAAGCGCTAGATCGATGTCTTGCGCTTCTCTGGCAGCATAGTCAAAGCAACGTATAGCTTAGTATAATTTATACAAAATTGTAACTTAAATCCACACAAACTTGTCAGCAAGCCAGTCGAATATAGCAACGGTGATGTCGCCCAGAGAGGAAAGGGAAGAACATAGTTTTTCTCTCGTGTCACAGCTATGTGTATTCTGAGACTCTCAAGGGGAAAGACCTACTTGAAGAATTAACTGTCACCTAGCGCTCGCAATCAACAGAAGACCACTCTTCATGTCCCATCCGGCCCATCTAACATGCATTTTTAAACTTCTGTAAACCATTTCTTCAGTCTTGTAAATACTGTTAACAGTCCCGAACGTTAAAGTTTCTCATAATTTAATCCACGCTTCCTATAGACTGTAGAGGAGTGCTGTAAACGACTGTCACAGTTATACTGGGAGTGTGTGACTGCACCGAGAGGTTACTACGTTTTGTTTGTTTTTGTGGTTTTCTCTTTTCTGTTTATTGTTTTTGTTATTGATGTTGGTGGCGGTGATGGTGTTAGTGCGCACGACTTTGGAAAGCCACCTGTTGGTGTCTCCGGATCAGTGACTGGAAACCCCCTTCCCCCTCGACCACTTCCCACCTTGTTTCCATAGCAGCGAAGACCTGATTTGTCACGGGAGGTAAAAGATGACAGAAGGAGATGTTAGATTAGTCACATTGAGCCACTTGAAAGCTCAATGCCTTGACAGCCATACGAAATTTATACCTTTACCTTCTGCCCCTGACTGAGAGGTATTGGACTTCCGGCTTTTTCTGTGGCATCCATTTGTTCAAACCGTGATGGAATAGTAAGAGCACTGGGTAGCATGATACTGACAACATCGACTGGATATGATGTTGACTACATGATATATGTGAAATGAACAGTATTGGGTGGAAATGATATGACAGTAAAGGCTAGATATGGACATGACTAGACAGACGTGATGTTGACAGGACGGCGTAGGTATGATTTTGACTCTATAGGGTAGACAGAGCCAGTGCATAGTGATCTGCCTTCGTCGTTGCCTCGTTCTACCGCATACAGGTGAACACTGAGTACGAAAGCTGTCTCAAAAATACTGTTTTCCCAGATTAGTGATTTTATTACTCTCTGTTACAGAAAGGTTCAATGAGGACAGATAGGTCAACAAGACGTCAAGATTACACATACATACGTTTACACTGTTGAGGGTTCAATCAATGGGAGAGCCGCGACCATATGTTAAATAGGCTTGTCAGTGTACAAAGGTGACATCACGAGTTTAACTTTCAAGGCATAGTGATGTTTTTTATGCGTGTGTCTCGAAAAAGGAAGAGGGTTGTTTATCAAGATGTTTGAAAATAGTATCTTGTACTTAAGTTTATCGTCACTGGAAAACAAATTGCACCCAGTTAGGCCTCTAAGTGGTCGCTGTTTGAGACAGGTAGTGTACACAGCTTATTTGGCGTGCAGCACTTGCTACCGACAGAGCTCGGTGTTCATCGGCAGGTACTGGCCAGGTAACCGACCACTGTCTTGTGAAAAAGACAGCTCTTGTAGGCCACGAGAGCAGCAGGGTTTGCTGAGTGCCTTGGCCACCACTGATGACTGCTAATTTACGTATAGCGAGTAGAGCAGACAGCGAGAGGCTGACCAAATTTGCTATGGATTTGAGGAAAGATGGGTGGGGGTGGGGTGGACTCTTCCCGTCTAGATGCTGATAGACATTGTCGCTTTCTCTCGTCTTTCAGCCCAGCATTGATCCAAAGACGCGGCGAACAATGCTAGACACAGGTGGCGCGGAGTTGGAGGGGGTTGTGGGAGATGGCTTCCAAGGGCCGTAATGTGGGTTTCGAGGCAGGGAATATTGTTACACCCTTCCGCGGAGTCCAATAGGCTATAACAGCAATAATGCCCGTTCGCCCTCCAGAGGTCACCCCCATCTCACTAATCTGGAGCCGTGATAGACGTCTGGAGCGATGTTGGCCTCTTATAATATTAGTCTCCCCCATCCACCGCCACCCTCCACTCCCGTCATCAAGTTGATGATGTAGCGGTGAGACGCAAATTGTCCTGCTGTTCCTGAGGTTGAGTGTACTTTGGTCAGCTGACAGCATCAGTGGAAGGTGGCTACATTCGCCAAAAATAGTACTTGAAGATATTCGTAACGTTGATGTCATGTTTTCAAGGTTCCTGATGACGTCTATGAGGATTGAACATGATGCTTTCCCCCTATCCGCTTTGATAAGAACAACAGTTGCTCATAATTAAATATTTTATTGATCACAGAACTGGTTTTGTGAATTGCGCTAGTAATGTGTCACTTAAAACTGTTGTTTTATGTGTTTTGAGCATTCTTGTAAATAATAAATGGCTCTCGGGCAGCACCGAGATTTTTGTAATCTTAATGGGGAGTTCTACGAATGTACGGCTAAGAGTTAATCTCTGCGGCCTGAGATTCTAAGGATTTAGTAGGTGAGACCAAACCTTAGGAGTGGAAGCATTGTCGGGCCGGTGTCTGTAGCAGTGACGCGTACGTCGGAGAGAAGCCTTGTCGCGGCAGAGCCAAGCTGACAGTGGAGGTGGTGGATGACACCTACGGCTGCGGTGTCGCTCACTAGCTACTGTATCACTTCTTTGCGTGACTCGCTTGAGTGCTGGCCCAGAAAATCTCTCTCTAGTGTTGGCGGTCGTAACTCGTGGGTGGGAAGGACGGAGGACTGGTGTGTGTGTGTGTGTGGGGGGGGATAGCTCGCGGTGCTGTCTGGTAGGTCAGACTCTGGCTTGAGATGGGGAAACAGCGAAGCAGCTGCTGGGCAAGAGGAAGGAAGAGGCCCGGTATCGCAGTGCCGAGTGGTAAGACAACTCGCTTCTCAACACTACAGTTGAGGACAATAAGGTCCTGGGTTATCATCACCCTTCACAGGTCCAAATTGTGACTTTTGTTCACAGATATACACCTCATTAACATATGGTCCCATCATGGACTTGTATTACTGGACTGATTGCAGAAGATTTTTTCAGTGATAGTCATAGAACGAGGCTTTGGACGAAAAAGCATCCGATTTAGTCACGTTTCAGTTTAATTACTAGAACGAGGCTTTGGACGACAAAGCTTCCGGTTTATTCACATTCATTGTATAAGCTCGCCGAGACTAAAAGCGGAGAACTTCGCAAGAGGCTCAGCGTTGGTCTTGGCAGACAGACAGCAATCCACCTATACACGCCCGTGGTCCCATCTCCCACTAGCTGAGGAGTTCACGACGGTAATGTATCCATGTATAACTCTAACTTCTGTGGTGCTGACCTCTCTCTTTGCATGGCGGAGTTTGTAGGCCTGAATCTCCAGAACGGAAAGGGTGTTTTCATTCAAGTCTGGGAAAACCGTATCTTGCACTAAACTTTATCCAATCATTAGGAAAAACATTTTCCCCACTAATCCTTTAATTGTTCTCGTGTTAAGCGCAAAGGTTTAAACATGGCTTAAATATTCACCTCGCGCACTAGGTAATTAGATGTGTCACAAAAATTTTAATACGGCACTAAGTAGCTGAAGTGTCATTAGAATCTCCAACACCACACAATATTTGTATTGTCAAGGATACGCAGTTTGCCGTTTTATCGGCGATCATGTAATATAAAGGTCCTCGAAAATCTATATCCATCGGTATCGAGCACTTACCGGTACAAAAGTACAGGATTGTTTTCCAACAAATGTCCAGACACAAAAGTCACATGAGGTTTATAGTTACGACAAAGACCTTTTATGTCAGATCCTTGGTGAGGGTTGTGTCCCGGGCAGTAATGGCCCTTTCGCCTTTTTAAAAGGACATCACATCCGCGCTGAGAGGTCGTCCAGCGCCCAGCGGGAAACGAGTATCGACCCCAATACTCACCGATATTAGTTAGCAGGCTTCTCACTCGACCATGAGTGGTCCACACCGCCATACGCAAAGTGGACGCAACGGCCGGACACGCCAGTGGACTGCCCCGGAGAATCGACTTTGGTACAATGTAGGCGAGTGATCTTGTTCAGGGATAATGGTTAGTTTTGGTCAGGGATGTTGATTAGTACTGGTCATTGATATTGGTTAGCGTGTTAGTATTGATGCAAGAATGGATGCATGTCGGCTCGATGAGCTTTCACTGCCCTAAAAAAGCAGTTCAAATTATCAGACAAAATATAGAGAAGACAAGGAGGGACTAAAAAGAAGAATCAAATAAACAGAAGGATATCTTTCTACATTCCGCCACACAGCTCGCGAAAACCACATTTTCAACCACTACAGCCATGTAGATATGACAGGAGGGCGTGTACCTCCAAGACTAACTTGTCTGGGAAAGGCATAAAACAAATACGCTCTTATTCCTTCATTTTTGCTTTCCTAAGCGGCCCAGTAGCCAAGCAATTTTTTTCCCCTGTATGATTTTAATTCAGTCAGTTGTATTTGTGTGTTTTTTCTTTTGCCCCCAAAATTATGGAAATTCCAATGTTTTATATCACATCTGCACCGTAATTTGTGATTGGGCCAGCACAGCCCGACAGACAGAGCTATTGGCCCGGAAGAGAGATGCTGCTTTGCTTTCAGGGCATTCATTTTAACAGCCGCAGGAAATGTTAGTCTTGACGTGAACAGCTTAATATTTTTAGAACTCGAGCAGAGGAAAACTGAAAGTTTAAATCAGACACCAAATTGCTGCCTACGGATAAAATAAGTGCTATGTATCTGAGACAATAAATTTAGAGATTTTTTAGAAAGCTTGTGTCTTCTCTTTAAAAAAAAGCGCTATTCATCCGAGACAATAAATTTCACGATTCAGGGGAAAGTGGTAAGAATGCCATCCTCAAGGCTTTTGTAGTATTTCTAGATTTTCTGAGAAGAAAATGACCTGGATATTCCCCCACCCCCAAAGATCTTACCGTAAAGTCTGTAATGTCTCTGAGAAGAAGGAACATGTATCTTAGCTTTCGGGTAAATAATTGTGACAGACTTTATGACAGTGATAGTCCAGAAACTGTACTTGTGAGCATGTTTGTCTGTCTGTGCTTGTCTGCTTATCTATATATATATATATATCTCTAGTCATGCATATTTCTGTGCTTATTCTGCTTATTAAAAAAATGTGTAATGGGGACAATGAGAAAACCGGTGGATGTCTGGGGAGGGGAGGCTAACAGGTTTAAAGGAGAGGAGTGAGAGACTAATGAAAGGGATGGGGGATTAATAAAAGAAAGTGAAATAAAAGGGAAAGACCGCCAAGGAATGGAGTTTAAGTGCAGGGTTACAGCAATGACTGAATGAAGTGATTTACAAGTTACTTTAGACTCAGATTTTTAACAAGAGGCAGTAGGCTGAGTGGACGATGGGTTTTAACGGGGCAGAGTTGCAGCGTCAGCGGACGATAACCCTGGCCACGACGCTGATAATTCCCTGTCTAAGTTCTCAAGAGTGAAATTGCAACACAATGTGTTTGTGGATCGATTTTTGGGCTTAACAAGATATTACGGACAGCGTCTGAAGATTCTGAGTAGAAAATAGCAGATTTATATGAAAAGGTCTAGAGCAGTACATATTGCCTCCAGGAGAAATCAATCTCGGCTTGTCAGCCAGTTTCCGCAATTCCCAGGCCCATCCTGAGATTTTTTTTGGTCATTAACTGTTATGAATGTGGGGCTTAATGTCTGTAAGTGAGTACATACGGGTACGTATGTGCCTATGCCTGCTTGTCTCGTGCATGTGCGCGAAAGTGTATCTCCGTGTTAATTTACCTTTCCCTACGTGCTAAGTGACTCCGACTAGTACATAAGATTTCGTTTTGATTAGTAGCATTCGTTTCACGACTGCAACTGACACGACAGAAATGTTGCCTCATTCTTCATTTTCTTGTCAACTGTCCATGTGAAAATCAACGGTGATAATCGTCTGATAACTTATCAGTAGCATAAGTAATTTTTTTGCTGCGTTTTCTTTAACTGCAAATGAAAGCTGGTCAGTTGCTAAGGCTGAGAGAGAAAAAGAGAGAGTATTTGCATTCTTCGATGAAAATGCACAAAACGAGGCGCTCGTTGATGTTGGTGATAAGAGCGCTGGCAACAGTATTCTAGTCACTTTCGAAATATCGCTGTCGTCAGAAGGTGGCCTCTAGAAAACTATAAACTAGGCAATCCATTCTCAGCAGCGGGCGTGGACTGCATCTCGAAATTTTGTTAGATATAAGTGAGCGAAAGAAGAATTAGTCAGTAACATGTGTTGCAGCTAAGTAAATGTAGCAAACAACGTTACTGTTATTCACACAGATAGGCAAGCAGGCAAGTAAGAAGGTATATTTCTAGGCATGCCGCTTTTTTTTGGAAAGGAAGGTATAAAGTTCAAAAGACCAGTGTCATTCTTCCTCGTCATCGTTTATTTGGTGTACGTTTCATATCATCCATCAGCACTGTCCAGATTATGTTAGGGCATACATCTCCTTTCAACCTTTTCAAAAGCGCAACGGGAAGTAGGGGTATTATTCATCTAACAACAAAAATTGTGTGGTACGTCAGTCGGAGAACTGGAGTTGAAATGTTTCCAGTGAATGCGGGAGGGAGGTAGGGACGAAGGGAGAGCGCATGATCAAAGTGAACCTGTCGACTGCTGGCGTGCACGTGCAATTCCTTGCTTTCCACTGGCATCACAAGGCGCCAGGTCTGTGTGCACAAACATCAGGTGGTTCATTGATACAGCAGAGGAATTTGCAAATTGGCTGTTGCTCTACAATGGTCCTCCTGAAAGTAACTTTGCAAACCAAAATCAAAACGACCAACAAGTTGCTATGAATATCGAAAGGGGGTAATATATGTGCACCGGAAGTGTGTTATCGCCTTGTATGCCATAAAGATACCCTTTGATGCTAAAGAAGATGGGCATTCGTTTCAAAAACCCAGCAGATTAGCTTCTGATGTAGGACCCTAGTGAAAAATCACTTGTCCATTTGCAGTTGGATCTTCAGCCAATAGGTGATCTGATCACGTGACATCCTAACACACAGCGGTCAAGACGGTTCAGCCGAGTGCATTCCTCGGAATGGCGAGAACAGGCAGAGCTGAGGTAGTCCACAGAGCACAAGCTACCGTTTCTACGTCTTTGGTTTGAATCTCGACTCGCATGCTGTTGGTCTCCTCCCGTATAATCACAAATAAAAAGGCTGGCGAAGTTTTTCTAAGAAAGCGGGCAGTCGACTGAGCAGATGGCTAAATTGCTGTGAAATTTGGCCAGTCACAAATGTCACAATTTTCTGTATGGTGGTGTTAATTTGTGGAAGATACGGGTACATAATGTCTTCTACCATGATATACAAATACCCACACACGAGTGTTGTCTCTGCGTTGGCTCATTTAAGAAACAGCAGGTTCCTGTCATCTCCACCCTTCCTTCCACCCGGTGGTTAAAAAGATCCGGCAGTAAGAGGGAACTATTTGGATAAAATCTTCTTGAACAAAATCTTAATATGTCGGTTGCTTACAGTTAATATGTCAACATGCATAAAGTCCCTTTCCACGTAATATTGCTATCAGGTATTCCCAATAACGTATTAAATACATGCAATCGGCAGCCCATTGCCCTTAAGAAATGTTGGATACTGTAAGCGTTCCATAGCACATTTGACAAGAAGCTAGCTACTTTGTCCTGTTAGCTACGCTGTCCCTCTCATTTCTGCATGAGGTCACGATGAGTGCTGTTTCCACCTGTTAGTTACTTTGTCCCTAACCACTTCTTCGAGAAGACACGATACCCCGCAGTGTGTACGTGTCGCTGTCTTCAACAAGTCCCGATGACTACGTGTACCCCTTTGCCATGTCTGGCAATAAGTCGGTTACTGTGTCCGTTCTATGACGCCTAGTGACGTCAGCAGCAGCAACAGCAGAGGGCAAGGAGGGTGAGGCGGAAGTGCTTGCTGTAGCAGAAGTAAAGGATGAGGTGCAGGGCGTAGTGCAGGAAGAAGAGCACAGTGAAGAGATTGTGCAGCGCGGCGAACACGCGCGTCTCCGAGTCGAGCCAGGCGGGTAGGACGCGGGCCAGCAGCTCCAGCAGGCACAGAGGCGTGGAAAAGGCGGCGTACATGGCCATGAGGAGGATCAGCAGGCGGGACAGCGCCGTCTCTTCCTTCATGCGCCGAGCCATGGCAGCGGCCGAGGCGTGCTTGACGGCTGTGTAGCGGCGGGCCAGGGCCGGGCCGCGCGTGCGTAGTGCCAGGGTCAGGCCGGTCAACAACATCATGACGTAGGGTAGGAAGATGGTCAGGGTCTTCACGTACCAGAAGTACATGGTGTTGTACTCAGCCGTCGCCGTGGATGCCGTCTTGACGGCCGCCAGGGCCGTGGCGTTGGTCCGCTTGTCAAAGTGCTCTGCTGAGTGGTACTCCCAGAAGCGCGGAAGCGCGCTGACTAGCCCCACGCAGAAGACCATGGCCACCACCACGGCCGTTTGCGTGGGTGTGCACAGCACGCTGGCGCGCGTGGCAGAGACAGTGAGCGCGCGCTCGAAGGCCATCATGACGATAAGCCAGATGGCGGTGTACCAGAACCAATCCCGGCAGCTCAGGGCGTAGGGCTGGGCGCGGATCAACGCCTCGTACACACCCACGTAGTGCTGCGCAGCCAGCACCGAGGTGGTTGCTAGGAGTAGCAGCGAGGCCAGGCACAAGCCCAGCAGGTAGATGTCGAGCGAGGCACGGGTATGCTGCTGACACAGTACCACCACGCTGGTCACCTGGGTGGCCAGGGCGAAGGTCACGACGACCGGAAGGGCCAGGAAGGAGAAGTAGTCGCTGATCTCCGTCCAGTACGGCTCGGGATCGGCGCTGGAGTTGCCGCTGCCCTGCCCCAGCCCGATCGTACACGCTGAGTGGCGGGTGAGGCAGGGGCGCAACGGCGGCACCAGGTACGGGTAGATGTTATCTGGGTACAGCTCAAAACGAATACGCATCCTGACCGCATTGGCTAGAGTTCTGTTCAGAAAGCTACCTGAAAAATAGCAAGCAATCTTTGTTTAATCGAGATGCTTGAAGAAGTCAAAGTATGTAAAATGAGAATTTGCGTCGGTGGGAGGGTGGGAACATAGCAAATGCTAATTCGTTTTTGTTTGGGCCTTTTTTTTCTTTTGATTTTCCGTTCGTCTGCTGCTAATTGTTTTGTTTTGTTTTTGTTTTGAGGGAAGACAAATGAGCAGAAATATGGGATATTTCTGTCTGTCGGAAGTCACACTATATTTTAAAAATCGCTACACTCACAGGAAACATCTTTCTGTCTGTCATCAGAGTGTATGTTATTTATTACTACAGTCATGCTATTTTGTGTGTATCTACTTAGCTAATGGAAGGACATTTAGAATCTCCTACTATAGGCCCTAATGACAGGATGTTGGCTAGGACCGGAGGATATTTGCAGTTAGTCGATGTGAAGGGATCCGTGCTCTGCTCTCTTTTGTGTCAGCCCCTAAAGCTGCCCGCATCGAACTCTGTAATTAACCTGTTCAAATCAGAACCCGGGGAGATTTCAGGGGATGCAACTGTTAGCTCACACGAGAGAGAAAGAGAGAGCCGCGTTTTCCCCTTCCACTTAAAATTGCCACAAAAATCGAGATCAGATGTTTATTCCGCTTTTTTTTTAAAATGCGAATGTCGTTAAACAACATTAAGCATCACTAGAGAGTTGACCTCTTCAGAGTGAACTGCTGAACTGCTTGTTTACAACGGCGGTGAAGAGCGGGGTGAAGGGAGTGCGTGGCCATCTTGTCTGGTCACTGGACGTTGACATTTACGTCCACTATCCCTGTAAGGTCAGTACTCCAGCACCCGGCTGATTGACATTAACTGTGTACACAGGGTCGATAACTGTCGCAGCAGAAACAAGGGACACAGACTCACCCGTTATTGATAGTTTTTAAGTCTTAAGCAGCTGTTATCAGGAACAAGAAACAGACTGAGGAACTACTGATAGCTATTAAGATTCCGGTTGCTGCTTCGTGACTTGCGATATTTCCACACACATCTGAGCCTCGTTTCGAAGATTAAGAAAGCTGTAGCTACAATTTAAGTAGCCGAGCTTATTTACTTCACAGTTCGTAAAGTTTTGCGTACGGTATTATAGTAGTACAACATTAAAGTAGTCAATATAGTTAACAAAATCACATCACGATGAGAGCATTACTAAGCCAGCTGAAAATGAAAATACATTTTTAAAATAAAAACTTGACATTTGTTGTATTGGATGTAACGGAATGAGATTTTTCGTTTAAGACTGTTTCTTGTGTGAAATACACAAGACCTAACATGGTTTACTTGAGCCTTCGTACTGCATGTTTCTAGATATAAAACCAGGCATGCCTACATTTAGAAATGTGGGGACATTTTTATAACTAGACAGGACATGGCAACCCTCGTTCAACGCCGCCCTGAAATGGAACGAGAGTCAAGAGTGTAAGTGACGAATACAAGTTCACGAGCAAATTAAACCACGAAGAAAAGTAAACACGAGCCTAAGTAGATACTAATGGCAGAGACGTCAATGGGACAGATGGATGGAAGACTCGCCATAGACTGAATACTACAGCAGCCACGTGTTACCAAGATAGACTAGTATGACCTGTAGTATGTCATAAAGTCAGTATGGCGCAACAACGGACCCATTTACCAAATACAAATATTGCTGTTCGCCCATGTCTAGTAAAAGGACTAGTGTGCTGTTCGCCCATGTCTAGTAAAAGGACTAGTGTGTTGTTCGCCCATGTCTAGTAAAAGGACTAGTGTGTTGTTCGCCCATGTCTAGTAAAAGGACTAGTGTGCTGTTCGCCCATGTCTAGTAAAAGGACTAGGGTGTTGTTCGCCCATGTCTAGTAAAAGGACTAGTGTGTTGTTCGCCCATGTCTAGTGAAAGGACTAGTGTGCTGTTCGCACATGTCTAGTGAAAGGACTAGTGTGCTGTTCGCACATGCCTAGTGAAAGGACTAGTGTGCTGTTCGCACATGTCTAGGAAAAGGACGCGTGCTGTTGGCCCATATCTAAGGGAAGAACTAGTGTGCTGTTCGCACATGTCTAGGGAAAGGACAAGTGTGCTGTTCGCTCATGTCTAGGGAAGGACTAGTGTGCTGTTGGTCTATATGTAGGGGAAGTACGTATGTGCTGTTCGCTCATGTCTATGGAAAGGACTAATGTGCTGTTTGCTCACGTCTAGGGAAAGGACGTGTAATGCTGGTCTTTATGTAGGGGAAGGTCTAGTGTGCTGTTTGCCCATATCTACAGAAAGGACTAGTGTGCTGCTCGCATATATCCAGGAAAGGACTAGTGTGCTGCTCGCAAATATCTATCAGAAGGACTAGTGTGCTGTTCGCCTATATCCAGGAAAAGACTAGTGTGTTGTTCGCCTGTCTCTATCAGAAGGACTAATGTGCTGTTCGCCTATATCTAGGGGAATAGTGTGCTGTTCACCCATATCCAGGGAAGGACTAGTTTGCTGTTCGCCCCTGTCTAAGGTGGAGTAATGTACGTTTTCAAGCTGACATCATTTGTCAAGAATAATTGTGTTTTCAGCATGCGTGTCGTGCATTTCCTGTAAGGTATTTATGCTGACCTTTTGCACACATTAGAGTCCCCGTATGCTCACACTAAAAAAGTTGTGGTGACTCCTGTAAAGGGACGGGAGATAGGCATAATCAAGCAACTCATCCATAAGAGGCCTCGTTGCATGTCTCATTTTATCCTTTTTTATGCCCTTTGTGAACATTTTTCAGAAGTAAAGGTAGTGAGGACTAAAATAAAGTTGCTGAGATGTCAAACTGGAATAAAAACAAGGTAATGATAAGAAACCAAGAAATTAATACTTTACGGTTTGAATGCCGCGGAGCTTATGAGCGAGAAGCACGTGCTGAAGGAAGAGGCATTGGGTCTCCCACGTCCGACACATTGGAAGTCTGGGGTGGCCCGTGATTGTCCCACGTGACTGAACCGCAGTCCTCACCTTCTCCCTTGTTCTGGAAGTCCCAAAAACTTTCGAGTACAAACTTGTTTCGCAGAATAGGATTCTTTTTTTGTAAAAATGCTTGGGAATGCCCGAGAACGCCAGGACGGCCGATTTCCAATGGGTCAAAGGATTGTCTTCTTTCTTCCCAGCCTCCCTGCAAACCGTCAGAGCGCGGCGTCAGACGAGCAAAGGTGTCAGACGTGATCAAAATCCAAGCGCTTGGCGCTTTAAACGAGGCAAGCTATTACCCTGACCTGTGGGGCCTGATCGGAGCACGAGGGCCCCCCGAGTGTGGGATGGCGGCACAGCGACTGAAAGAGTCGGCGCCTGGTCTGGTGTGTGTGGGGAACTCCCCGCTCTCCTCCCTTCTCTCGCCGCCTCTTTCCACACTGCCTTCCGCCTGCCTTCTGGGCCGCGCCTGGCATCTAGTGTGGAGAGCTATTGATTGCCAATGAAGTTTTCTAGCGCACGGCGTATAGTATAGTGATGCTTCGGATTGCGCCCACGGGCCACAGGACCGAGGGTTTAGGAGGTGGGGGTAAAGGAGACAGAAAAGTGTGTGTGGGGGGGGGGGGTGAGAGAGAGAGAGTGAAACAGATTATTGGAAACAACATCTTCATTTCTTATGTTCCTTAAAAGACTTTACACGATTTTGAGTATACATCCACTACACTAGCTGTATTTTTTTTTCTAGAGAAAAATCTATTTGTGACGCCCTACTCCCTGCTTGCCACTGGCATGGTCACGTGATACCACCCTGAGCGCTTGTTTCCTTGATTAGGGCAAAAAAAAAAGCCAGCCCCAACTTATCTATTAGAAAGTGCATGGCGCTGCTTCTTCCGCCATTGCTGACCTTTCTTCTACTCCAGTTGTCTTCTTAAGTAAATTAAATCAATAAAACATAGCGCATGTACTGGCTTTGCCCTTAACAGAAAAAAGTATCATTCTTGAGAGCAGCCATGCTTTTACTAAAGTCGAGGCGAGCCATGTTATCAGAAGCGAAGCGAACCGTTCTGTTGCTGGATGCATGGCGAGCTGTGCTGCTACTGAAAACTAGGCAAGCAATACTGTTTACTAGAGATATGTCTCCAGTTGGACCTTGTTAAAGTTAATTCCCAGCGACGCTTGCTACTTGAGACTTGGTGCGTAGAGGCTAACACTTGGTACTTGACATTTGACATTTGATAGAGACGAGTGCGTCTGTGCAATGTGTGCTTTGGTTCTTTTTTGGCATTTTGTATTGATTGGATAGTGGTGCTTCTCTATGATTTTATTATCATTGTTATGTTTGGTCATAGTCGTCGTCATCATCACCATCATTATCCCCCTCGCCACCACAGAGCAATAAAGTTAATAGTATTGAGGCAAGCGGGTTGTGTGTTGTCGTTTGTGTCAATGTCAACCAGGCCTTATAGCGGAGAAATTGGTCGCAATCTCTCCACCCATATTTTTGACGGTTTTTCTGGCTGGCAGCGAATTTACCAAAACAAACAAACAAACAAAACTACTGCATCAATCATGGCGATCTTTCCGGCCACGTCAAATCAACAGCATCAAACATGGCATTTTTTCTGACCACGTGAAAACAAACTGGCGTGCAGTGCAGCCCACAGGACCTGCTTGTGTAGAACGTGCTGGGTGAACATGCTTGAGAGAGATCATTCCAGTCTTCAGTGACAAGAAGCATAACCCATGTTTATGTCACCCATCCATGACCGCCATGAATCATTATCATTTTATTTCTAACGTTACTCCATGAATGCCAAATAGTATTAATATTTTTATTTCATTGCGATCGTCGGATAACAATATTCTTCCGTATTCATCACAACCTAAGGCTACTATCGTGATCTGTAAATGCCTGATAATTTAGCCATGCATTGATATCACTTCTTTGTGCACCTAAGCTAACATTTCCGTCGAAATTATGACACTGCTATGACTAAGATGATCTTCAAGTGATATTATTTTCTTTATGACGGAATTCTGCGAAAGTAAAAATATGTTGTGGAATACAAAAAGTGTGTGTTGTAGGCGAAGACATGTTGTCACTCTGTTATGATATTATTCTGTAAAAAAAAAAAAATCAAAGATCGGTTGAGCGTTTCCAGATTGAGGACAAAAGCCTGCCGAATTGAATATAAAAGCCCGTGCTGTTTGTCGTAGTTGTAAAGAAGCTGTTGAAGGTCTTCGGGTGTTAAGAATCCCGCCAGATCCCTCGGAGGTGGCAAAAGTGCGGAGTGACGTCCGAGCTGGCGAAATCGCCATCACAATTCAAAATCACGGGGTAATCCACTTTGCTCGTCTGTTCAATCAAATTAAAGCAGCGGTGACACTTACCTTCTCAGCTGTGAAGCCCTACTCCCCGGGCGCTCTACCTCCACCCTTCCCCCCGCTCCTTCCTTCCTGACAGACCCGCAGGCTACTGTTTCCAGTCGGCAGTGTTTGAGGCAGCCGTGATCACGGGCAGCGGAACAAGTGTTGTCAGGGCTGGCCTCACTCCGGTCTGGCCTCTCCCGCCCCCGCTGATCGATACCTGACTCCTTCAGCGACATTCGGGCCCCTTTTCAGCAGGCCATCAAGCCGCCTGGCACCACCAGACGTCCTCACGTCAGCCCCTTCACGACTCGTGTGTTGGCCACTTGGCAGCTCTCGCTTTCGTTGTAATCAGTGACCAGTGTTTTTAATGTGACTTCATCGCCGCCGCATACCACCACCACCACCACCGTCGTCGTCTTCTTCTTCTTCATCGTCATGTATCGTTTTCGGTCCACTGATGACACGGTGTCGTGTGCGAAATAGCGCGAAGTTCTCGCACAACGCAAAACCACATGCGGGAAAAAGCACGTACATGAACCCAGGTCTAATGGTGGTTCCCTGACTAGCAGGAAGCAGCCTGCAAGTAAATGTTTACAGACGTTACCTCGGCCGTT
The DNA here is from genome assembly GCA_004794655.1 of Marisa cornuarietis. Classification (NCBI taxonomy): domain Eukaryota; kingdom Metazoa; phylum Mollusca; class Gastropoda; order Architaenioglossa; family Ampullariidae; genus Marisa; species Marisa cornuarietis. Next base: position 2,476,049 of record SMMW01000066.1, read on the forward strand.
GTTTAGAAAGCGTTTTTCTGTGTCGCCATTATAATGTTATCCTTACTAGTGAGGCCCGCATATGCATGCACGTGCCGTCGGATGCAATCTTAGAAATAAACCCTCCGTGGCACATGTCGAGCTTGACGCAAGAAAAGGGCTTGTAGTTTATACGCCTACAGAAAAAATTAAATCTGCCTGCCTCCTTCCACCCCTTTGTATGGTTTTGGCACTTCACACAAAGGGAGTGTTTACGATCAAGAAGGAATATACTGAGTTTTGTGGGGGGACGAAACTCTAGAGGAAAAAAAAATAGCAGTCGAGTCGCTATGGTCAGTCCAGAGACTTTAAAGAGAGAAGGACTAGCAGCTCAAGCGCGGGAACAGATACCTTGCGTCGCGCATGCGCTGGACTAAGTCATTGCTTCGTTTTTTCCGCTTTCATTTTACACAGTGTGTCACAGAGCTACTGTCGTAATTATTTTGAGATATGTGTGTGTGAAGATAATAAGTGATATATTATAATGTGCAGTCTATTGTAATATGTTCAATAATTTGATAAGATAAGCTAACACAACGCACGATGTGAATGTGTTCAAAACAACATGTTAAAAAAAATCAATAAATAAGGATTTAAATGTGTTAGAGAATAAATGGAGTTTAAGGTACGTTCATTAAGAAATGATAAACTCGCTATAAACCGCTTTCTGTAACCACTCAGAAAGACAATGAGGTAGAGAGCGAGAGCTTGCTGACATAACCATCTTCTTGACTTTAAAATAAATACATATACTATAATACAACGCTCTGTTTGAGCAAATAAATTTTACATTATGATTCATATATTAAAAATATATATCAAAGCATACTTTGTAAGAAGATTCCTTCAGTATTCAAGGATTCTATATTATGCTCGCGGGTACAAAACAAAGAGACCGGACGCTGCCTGTATACAGCTGGACGGGAGTTGGGTCAGCGCTGGCCCACCAAGCGCGCGCAGTGATGACCGTCCTTTCCTTCAGTGTCTTTGGTCAGTCGCAGCTTACGACATCTGTCATTTCGAGTATTGCCACCTTTTAAAAAAAAAAAAAAAGAATAATACTGCGTCAGAGAGACGCGCACTTTCTCGCTCGATGATGATGATGATGGTGTGTGTGTGTGTGTGTCTTTGGGTGATAGGTGAAAAGCTAAACGGACGCCAGAGTAAAGGCGAAGAAAGGAAGGAAAGGAGAGAAAGAACAGAGAAACAAAATCTGTTATCAGAACAGATGCATGGCAGCAGGCAGTAGCTTATTCTTGTCATTTTTAGTCTGTCATATTATATGTCATTAAATCGACTTCTCGATGGATAGATAAATAATAAGATAGATAAAGAAAAAGATAAATAGACATGGTTAAATAAAGAGAACGCGCATTTCTAAACATTATTGTTTTGTGTCTTTTTTCTCAGTTCTCATTTATTTGTTTTTAGAGGGAAAGTAGAGGTATTCTCAAGGGGGAAGTTCTTGTCAAAAAAGCGTATTTTACCTGATTGCTGGCGACATCTCGGGAGCGCACCGTGTGTTAGTGTTGTAGCACATCCATTGTAAGCGCTAAGGTTTAGAATTTCTCATGGCCGGAGCTCAGTGCTGCTGCCACTCACCGCTGTCACCCCATCATGATCATCATAATCATCATGATCATCATCATCTATAAATTTTGACGTCATGTGAAATATCAGAGAAAACTGGACACAATAGTAGTTAACATATTCTTAATAAATATTGTATAATTAATTGTTGAATAACACTAATATAGCCCTGGTATACCAGGTAAGTGGAGATCGCTGAGGCTTCCAAAACAAAAAACAAAAAAAAAAACACCGGCTATGAACAGTTCTTCTACGTTATCGAACGAATGATTTGTGACTGAACTAGCCCATTTTATGATTAAATACCGTAGTTCTTTATTTAGTTAAAGGGCTGCTGGACGTGTTGTGAAGGGCTGGATTTGTTGGTAGGTGGTAGGTGGGGCTCGATGGGTTGGTAGGTGGGGCTGGATGTGTTGTGAAGGGCTGGATGTCTTGGTGAAGGGTAGATGTGGTGGAAGGCTGGGTGTATTAGCAGGCCGACTCGTTTGCGCGATAATTGTGTTAGAATGCGACTAAAGCGCCGCGCAGCGTGGTGACTTGCACGGGTGGTGACTGGCGCAGCGTGGTGACTGCTCCATCACTCGACAACAAATGCAGTCACAGCGCGGAACTGCTGTGAGGGCCATGAACGTTACTGATTCCTCGCATGACTGACTTCACGGGGATCACTTGGACATCCCTCCCGTCCTTCTACTGAGAACTACCTGAGCTCCTCACCTACTTTCCCCGACATTCTCGCAGTACCGTAGCGCGCGCTGTTGTGTACTCTGTATGCTGTAGTTATTGCAGGCCATGTCTGGCGCCAGGGCTGGTCCAACTGTAGGTCTGGCTAAAACTTGAGTTGTTAGCTCTCGGCATCTGCCTCGCTGAATTATTCCTAATGTTTTCTGCTCGAGGAGCCGAAAGTTTGAACCGCGGTATTCATCTGTACCCATTGATTTCCCTGCTCAGCATATGTTGGGTGGGTAAGTTCCTCCCCCAGTCTGGCTTGAAAGACTTCTGTCAGGTTCACTGTCTGGTGTGTCTGAATGTTTACAGTCTACTTTATCTTAGGGTTCGTCAGGGAAGATGTGGGAAAGTCGTAAGACGATTTTCTCTGGGGACGACCTTTGAAAGGGCTGTTCGAGTGTGCTGATGTATGGTCAAGTAGTATTCTGCACTGGGCAATAGTCTGGAAAATGGTCAAGTAGTATTATGCTCTAGACATCAGTCTGTGATTTTTTTTTCGAATTTTTTTTAGCCACTGTGACCAGCATTGCTTATAGCAGCCTGTGTGAAGGCGGTGTATAGGCAGTCTGTAGACTGCATAGACCATTCGTAGACTATAGGTAAAATAGTCGACTGTACACAGAGCCCTACACTGTCCTCTCGGTTATTTTAGACTATACATGAAGGATTACTAATATTAGACTATACACATAGGAACATGCGACTTGTGAGGCATTATGACAGAAGCCGATTGTATTTTAATAAATATCTTCGACATAATTTTCTTCTTTTCTGGAGTCATTCTTTTTCTTCATTTTAGTTAGCGATCCACCGCATTTGTTTTTTGAACGTTTCAGCTTATACGAAAGTTGCGTGTACTTACAAATAGAATGGTTGACATCTGTCGTGGCTTTAAAGACCTTGCTGAGTGGAGAAACATATCGTGCTCAAAATATTCGTTTATATGACATATTAATGTGTTGAATTTGAAATTACAAGGTTCAGCACGAATATCGAGAATTAAATAAAGGCGACTTTCCTCATCATTGCGACAACTGGGCGTGGCGTCACGCTCCTGGCATGCCAGTGGTCTGCTCCTAGTAACGACATGGCCGAGGGGAGTGTCTCCTGCAATACAATAATACAAAAAATATTGAATGTCGACAACGCAAGCTGAATGCACAAGAAAGAATTTAAAAAACAATGTGTTTATACTTAAGTATATATATATATATATTATGAAGTGCGAACTGTCGGATCTATTGACTGGATTCCACTCTTCTTCTTCTTAAGTGATCCAGCATTGAGAAGACAGGGGTTCAAGGTCGTATTGGCAGGGCTGATTTCACAGCACCTGCTTTTGACACTGATTATAGCGTCGTCTCCCAGAATCACAAGAATGCACTTCTCGTTCTCCTACAGGACAGCTCGATCCAAAAACTTCCAGTGTTTGGGCTTTCAAAATCTCTAGCAACGGTGACAAGTACAAATTAAACCATCGCTACCATGCTACCAGTCTGCAAAGACCAATCTTGAGCACATGCTACCTGGCACGTGTGCAAAAAAAGTTAAATACATTGTGTTCTGTCATTGAACGCAAAACATTCGTGGCATCAAATCGGACATTTTCTTGTCAATGTAGACAGTAAGTGTCATTAAGACAGACGTAGTAGAGGAAGAGATAAAAGAGTGCAGCAAAAGAAAACAAGCACCAAGAAGTTAGTCACTTGACAGTTTTGATGGTGCCAGACGATGATGAAACTTCAAACGCAAAAACGGTCTTGTGTAAGCTGCAGCAAAATAAAATTTTCCAAGTAATCCGATAATTACTTTGACCACTGGCCGTTATTACAATACAATACAACTTTATTTATCCCCAAGGGCAATTCCAGTTAGTGCTGATAGTACCAGTATATACATGATATAGAAGAGATAATACATACATATATGTTGGAATAATTTCTCTCTCTCGCGCGCGCATATACACTCACACACATTCCCAGCAACATGCTGGGACTAACGGCACCACTGTCACATAATTTTGGCATGCTGGGACTAGTGCACTTCCGACAACTAATGTTGACAAGCTGGGACTGGCGGCATTACCATGACGTATCACGTTATTGGCGCATTAAGATTTTGAAAGACTTGCCGGTTACACGTTCCAATTACCACTGTTTGAATTGGTAGTATTTCAGGCTCTGAAGTTTACAAAATACAGTTATATCGTCTTAAGCTACCCGAATCAGTGTAAACTCTTATCATTGAGCTTATAAAGCACTTAAAATTCAGTCAGTTTAAATACTTCACTATTTTTGGATTTGAGGGAGAGAGTGCCTAAGAGAAAGAAAGCGCGTGTGAATGAGATAGAAAAGAAAGAGACGCGGAGACATGCTGCAGACGTTTGTAATAAGCTAAAGGTGTCATTGTGCCTTCTGCTAGATGTAATTCAGTTAAAGATAATACTGGGATTTTAAACTGTTTCTTTCCATTTCGCTGACTTCGGTGCAAACTGTTATTGTCATCTGGAAGTGAAAAAAATATACACTCCCGTTGCCCTCGTTGTAAAGCAGTCGTTTGTAGGTGGCTCCCCGTCTCGCCTCCGTTCAGAATAGCACGGTCGGCCAAGAGTATGACATCAGAGAAGTTGTTTGTAAGGCAAGGTGCTGATGTGAGAAAAGATTACGGAAGTCTGCCACGGAACTGGCGTCCGAATTTGACTTGATTGTAATTCAGTTTAGGTAAAGGCGTTGGCCTGTGCCACCCGGAGCTTTGGGTTTGTCGTGAGCGCCATTTCTCGGCAGGTCCTCATTAAAGAGAAGACACTAGGTTTGAAAAGGTAATCTGATATACTGGGTTATTCTGAAACTTGGTGGTGGTCTGAACTGCTCACTTTGAAGGCACTAACTGTGCTCAGAATCAAAACTTTTAGTCAGAAAAGTATTGCAAGCGTCGTAATGTTATTTGCTTACTATGTAAGATGAGTTGATCCATGAAGCCGTTTTGAAGGTGCTCATCATCTCGAAAGCATTTATTTTTAAAGGTTATGTGCAGAGATGAGAAGAAATGAAACTTTGTTGGCGTGGAAACTAGGAATAGGGTTGATGAGGGAAGACTTCAGTATTCAGCTGTAACAAATGTTTGTAAGGTCATTATTGACGCGCGTTCTGACGTTATCAGGCAGAAGCATGCGACCTTCTTTGTTGACTGCCAATGGTTGCCGTTCTGGAGATTTCTAGCTCGCCACTTACAATTTATTGCTGTTGGACTTCACTGTGATCATTGCTCCTGGTTGATGACCAGATGAACTGATCTCTGTCTGCAGAGTCACATAGGAGCAGCATCTGAGCATCCGTTCACCAGACGGCATGAAGACGAGGCGCCAAGCTAGCGTACTCACGTATGCGCGAGCGCGTGTTTATGTGAGACCCGGTAACACTTAGCATAAGAGACTTTGTGCAGACGCTTTTGACACCAGCATAGGCTGACTGATTTTATTAAGACCGTGGTCGAGGTCCATCGGCGTTTTCCTTTCATCTTCTATTTTACGTCTTGTGGAGAAAGTCATGCTGCAAATTCTTTTAGCGCCATCCTTTCAGCTCTTCTGGTAGTCTAGCCGTCTGCAGTCAGTGACTTGCCAATGCAGACCTCTCAGCAGCTGTGAACATCTTTTATCGACAAGCAGCTGGACAAACAGAACATAAGGATATGTACAGAAGAAGAGGCATGAGTTGAAGGAAGGGTGAGGGACAGAAGGACGTGAATGTAGAATAATGAGTGATAAAAGCCAAGATAGCGCACGTGCACCCCACACATGCACACAAAGACGCGCGCGCTCGCTTATCTGTCCGGAGTCGGGTCTCGTGCAATACGGCGCTGGCTGAATGGAAGCGCTACACTTGAAGACTTAAGTGGGAGAAGCCGACGCGTCAAATGGGGGGGGGGGTCGTGCATTTTCAAAGGGCAAAGGGCAACTGTAAAGATAGGAGAACTTCTCTCTCCCTCCCACCCGCGTTGTAACTCGCCCCTCTCCCTCTTTGCATGGCTGTGGGAGGAATTCTGCCATAGCTTTAGAGATCAATGTCCAGCCAGCAATTGTCCCTAGGTCCGGGTCTGTAGCATTACCATCATAAAGCACATTCCTTCGCCATCTCCTGACCTGCAGAACCACTATTTGCCAATGCATTACCATGACAAAATAACTTGTGGGTTTCTCCAAGGCTGCTCGACTAAAATGGCCTCTGCTTACAAAGGGAAATGAGGAAATCAGCACCCAGTAGGAGAGAAAAGATAGTTTAGTTTAATGCCATCAGACAACATATTGGTCGCGCTGTACTTACTAGCTTCATTTGATGCGACTCGAAACCATCGATCAGCGCTGTCTTTGAAGCAGTTTAAAAGGGTGGAAGTGGACACACGTCAGACGCCTGGCACGTGCACGTGTGTGCGATCTCGGCCAACGGCCATTTTCCGCGCCAGTCGACCTCATGTTTACTGCGCTGTACGCTGCCTTTGCCTTAACTCTCACCAAGTGGTTTTCCTTGTCGAGCCACTCTAGTCGTTCCCTTTTATCCGATGATTGCATCGCAGACGTGGCTTGGAAGGAAACGTGCCTTTTGTTGAGGGTTTTCTTTGGATCCCAGTCGTCTGTCCACGTTCCATACATCTCTCCATCTACCTATTGTTAAAGTGTTTTTCACATCCCACACCTCTACGGACCTTTTAAAGAAGCGACTGTGGCTGGACGTCGAACAGCATGATAGAAGGTGGAAGGGACAGTATACTTCACGTCGCGCATGCGTGTAGACACAATTAGACACATACCAGCTACTGTTCGTACTCGCCACACATTCCCATACGATATCCTCCTAGAAATGAGTCAACGTATGTTTGTGTGGGCGACACATGACGCGCACACGTATGCACATTGAAAACGAAGTACACTCAACGTGTGCAAAAGAAGCGAGCTGGCACGCACCCACGCACACAAGCACACAGGCATATTAGATGGAGTTGCGGGTAGGTGGGAGTGGGGGGGGCAGGTGAGCTACTGATTAACAGCGAGAAGGCACTTTCCTTATATTGCTGTGCACGCAGCTTCTTTCTGGAATGACATTTTAGGCTTTGATGTCCTCGTCTTTATCAGCTTGTCTCTGACCACCGCGCCTTCTTAACGAAATAATAAAAGTTCTGGCAGTGTTTGATGTCGTCTCTCGTGTGCTCCAAGCTCAGGCAGTGTTTTAATCAGAAGCCGTCGACCTCAAGAAATGGCCGATAGGAGCATTTCACGGATGTTTCTGATCGAAATACAGCGTGCAGCTTGGAAGCAGAAATCATCGTTATACCGTCTTCGATGTTTGCTTTGGCGTGTGGTGGCCTGTAATGCCTGCAGGTATTTCATTCCTATGTCTTCGTTAGTGCTTCTGTCATATAATGTTACTTCTTTGTGCACCTGCGAGACGTGAGACTTGAGGTGACATTTCAGTCAATGCTGATGTTTTATCAATAGACAATGGCGGTGTCCAAGAGGGACAACGGCGAAAGGCTTGGAGGTGGTGTTCGTCTCACTAGCGTCTCTGGCCACGTGGCTGAAAGTGAGCGCCACAGCGTAGCGGTGCTAAATCTTGCAACATTTTTCTAAGACAATCTGCTTCGCAGTCACTCTTTTACTCTCAGGCTTCAGCACTTGATTAGCAGTATCATTTAGCACTTGTTCGTCAGTACCTTAGTCAGTAGTTGGTCGACAGTACCTTAGCACGTGGTCGTCAGTATAAGATACATTAGGTCGTCAGTATTTTAGACAACACTTGGTTGACGGTACCTTTATCTGTACTTGATCGTCAGTACCTTAATTAACACGTGGTCCTCGATACATTAACACTTAATCGACATCAATAGTTATTTAGCGCTTGGTCTTAGGACCTCGGTAATACCTTATTTAGCATTTGATCACTACTTCCTCACTTAGACTGACTCGGATGTAGACGCGTTCGTGACGCGAGATAACATTGAAACATCTTGTTCGCGGCCCATTGTTGTCAGTCTCATCAGTAGATCACTCAAGGCCTTGCATTTTTCATGGCGTCGTCACTCTAAAGGGTATGATCTCACAAGACCGCTGCATGACAGGATGAGGAGACTTATCTGATGAGCCAATCTTGCTGATTATACGTGAGGCTAAACTAGCATGGGTCACCTCGGCCCCGAAGTTTGGTCCCATGCTTGATTCCTGACTACAAAGTCCTTACTGTCGCCAGAGTGCCTTTTCCTATAAAGACCCTCAACTTTTCATGTCATATTCAAACAACTCGACTAGCTGTAGGTATAGAGTTGCATCAAAGAGCATTGATACCTGTGGATCTTCAAGAACCATCCTATTGACAGCCTTGGGAGCTTGAGCTGCTCCATACCTTCATATTCATCGTCTGACATAGGGCTTCCTCTCTACAACGCGTCTTTCATTTTCTTCTTATTGTGCATGAGCTTCGCTTTATTTACAATCTTTTTCACCATGTGCTGTCTTGAATTACGACTGTCATCAATTCTTCGCGAAAACGTTTCCGTTCTCTTACAGATTTATGAAGGCTGGAATTTTATTCAAAGGCAGAATACGACCTTTCTAATTCTGTGCCAGAATAAATGACAATAATTAACAGCCATGACTTAATCACTTTAATGTTTGGTATTGAAGAACAATTTCTAGAATAAAAGGAGGATTGCCACTGCAGTTTTCATTAACTTTCGTTATCCGGGATTTATTTTATTGTCCATTGCCTAATGTTTGTTACAGACGATGAAGATACTGCCAACGAGCAGGGAGCTACCAGCGGTAAGTTTCACTCTAAAATTCTCTCAATTTTTCTGCCTCACCTATTCCCTAGATTTCTACAATTTGCTAAAATAACCTTCACTGAGTGGATCACTGCACCGTTTTTTTTTTTAGTGAAGATTAATTATGTCATTCTTTATCACATCGATGACCAGACACAAAGCTTTAGCGTTGCACGGAACTAAACATTTTCCTGATCCCGTTCCATTTCTGTTGCCGTTCTGCCCCACCCCCACCCCCAAACGTATGCTATTCTAAACACATAGTTTTGAGTATGTGAGGGCTAAAGATATGCAGGCTTACAGGGTATTAAGCTATGGTTCAAGGGTGAGGCGTGTGCTGTGCAATGCTGCCCGATTTCTGCACATAATGTTCGGGCTTACAGCTGGCTCCCTCCATCGTTAAGCCTTGACTGCAGTGGAAGAAATGGCTGTAATACCTCAGCCGGTCTCCACGAATCTTCTTATCTCCTTCCATGTACAGAGGTCTCGTAAATGTTGAAGGCTAAATCGGCTATATGGCCAAATTTACGTGGAAGATGGAAAATGGCTCAAGCAACCAAGCCGTAAGGTGTAGCTGTGCCTGCGTTTGTCTGGGATCACGTCGCAGACTACAAGATCCACCTTTTTGTGTGGCGTCTTCAGTGGTCTTTATCTTTTTGATCTCATTTGCAGACTGGAGAGTGCTGCTGTTTTAAAGTAAACAAACAAACAAACAAACAGGAAGGGTGAAGAGGCAGTGAGAGCACACCATCAAACGTCAGTGGACGTTGCATCATCAAATTACATGTCGGTCCCCTCCCCCCACCGTCAACTCGCCGTCTCCGACCCTACGCTGGACCTTCATCTTCCTGTTTCTATACTTCATCACAAGCAGCCGTTTGACGTGAAACAATATTTTGTCCAAAGGCTATTATCGTGTGATCGTAGACACGAGCTGGAAACAACGTGAGGTGGAAACACAAGCGCAATGTTTTCTCTAGAGTCCACCGGGAAGAGGGAAGAAGAGCAGCGTGCAACTGAATCACGTGGCAAGAGCACTGTTAGTAAATTCGAGTGACAACAAGGCACCAGGTCAAGCGACGCCATTGCACGTGTTTATTGGTGAAGTAGCCTCTAACATCGATTTTGCTGTTCAGCAGAAGGGCCAGTGGGATCTTTGCCTTTGGGACCTGCGTGGGGGAGTATTGCCTCGTAAAACGCATTATAAAACTAAGAATTCGACATTAAACTTCAGAGCAGAATACCCCTAGCCGCCCATCAGTGTTTGGTTATTTCCCACTTCTGATTGACCTTTGCTGTTTTCATCAATTCGTCAAATTTCTTCTGGCGCTTTCCGGCCTTGTGTGAGCGTCAGCAATCTGGTATGGCCTTTCATATAAACCAAACATAACAACAGTGAAAGGAGTGGCTGACAAGTATTTTCCTAACATAAAAGAACTGACACAGGCCTGATTAAAACCCACTCCAGTCATGCAGATATTTGGACCATGTGTTTAACGGACTGGAAATATTATGTGATAGAAGCATTTTTTTTTTAATGAAACCCTAAAAGCACACTGCCGCCTATACTGGACTGGCGAGGCTATAAAACTTGTACAACGTGTCTCTCAGTCTTGAATTCCGCTCTGGAGGATGCCATTTGTTACAGCTCTTGTCTTTTGTTTTTGTTTTTGTCACAGTCTGACAGCCAAACCGTTTACATTTTCAATAACTAGCTACACAAATGCTTTTCTTCTTAATAGAAGACCCAGACACTTCTTAATAGACCCAGACACTCGATCAAGTTCTAGTCCGTACTATTGTTGACTGCGGAGACAACACAAAAGCGGCGACTGATTAGACTTCTGTTGACATTTACAGGACAAACAGAGCGAAAGACTGACGCGGGGTAGAAGTTTTGGGAAGTTCATCCCTCAGACAGTTAACATTGTGAACAAATAAAGTGAGGCTTAATGCTGTGTTTCAAATTGTACCAGGTGGTGAAGGCAATCAAGGCGAGGCAAACAAAAGAGCAGAACTAAGGTAAGAAGCAACCACAAGATCAAGTGTTTATTCCAGACTGGATGGTGCTCGTATTTGGCTGGATGAAGTTGCATAAAAGTGACCATCAGCGATAAGGAATACGTTTAAGTGCGATGGAGGTATATCTCAAGCAATATCCCACCGTGAGCCCGTGTCTGAACAGGTCAGGGGCTGGGTGCACAATACGCCGCTTGCTGGGTGGTAAAAGTGCAGCACTGTTAGCAGCTAAATACTTAGACAAAGATACTGGAAGTGCAACTGGCTGCTAGACAGTAACCACCCAGCTTCAGCGCTGTTGGGGTCAGTGTACTATGTACCCGACTCCTGATCCATGCGAAGATTTTGCGTAAACAGGTGGTTCAACTTATTCTTTATCACATATTCCATTCGATTTGCTGGAATGTTCCAGTCAAAATTAACTATGGCATTGGCAAGGAGTATGAACACACACACACACACACACACACACACACGCACGTACCCGCGCGCGCAGTGCGAAACGGAGAGAGAGATTTCAAGACTTTTAATGGTACATCTAAAACAACGTGTTACATATGAACAAAGCAGGTTTCAAAACGTGAATCTTTCTAGCCGCTTGAATTAAGAAATTATTTCATGTTTATGAAGCCATTAGTTTAAATGTGGTCGTAATATCTTTCTCAATATCTTCGTTTTAAATGCAAGTTATTGTAACCAGCTGTAACCTGAACCTCATCTGAAGATTACAGCTGTAGCATGATCATGTAACTGACGTAATGATTACATCTTTGGCACGTGACACATGACGATTACAGTTTAAATAAGAAATTCATATGATGATTACACTTGACTTCTAAGAGCGAAAAAACTCACAGACCGACTACGTTAAAGAGGGACGAAAGGACCAGAGAACAGTTCCAGACACATTTTTGCAGTGCTGCAAAGGAAAGACATGTTTTTTCACGAAGAAGGCAGATGAACTTTATGTGGGTGAGGTCATAAGTTCAGTAAGGGGGCAATCGTTAATACAAATACAGATTTTGCCTGCAAGGCTGGTATTTTGGAATGGAAGAGCTCCCTTCATCGGACACTTCTATTTTCGACCGTCCACTTTTCGTACAGTACAATAAATCTGCGTGTGTGGTCAGATCTTGGATTGACAGACATTTGTCTCACTCGTGGTCGCGTCTTGTACTATTTTCTCGTGCAAAGTTCGTGGCCGCCGGTCGTCACTGTGGAAGTAGGTGCGAGGAAATTTCTTGCACTCAACGACCGAGTGGAGAAGATGGGAGCAGAGGATTTCTGCCTGATTAATTTTTACGAGAACTGCTGGAAGTTGTAAAAGACTGTTATGTTCTTGTTTAGATGGGTAGAGCCTGAACGTCTCTACGAAGAAGGCGCCGATATACTGTCTGCAAGCTTCAAGAAGCGACACATTCCCATCCCTAACAGACACAGATGTGTCAGGTCGATCGCCTCTTCATATAGGCCTTTGACAGAACCACGGACAATGGTCTTGAGAGCTGGCGCTAGGGCTGGCCAGATGACGTCCACAGGGGACCTTTCCATTGTTACTGGGTCATGTGATAGTGCATACACCTCGTCAACAGTCTGGTTCAGTGTGTCCTGCTTCAAAGCCAAATGCCCACACAGTGTTTCTGTCTCAGCACTGGATTCCCTCATGGTGTGTCGTATCTAAACACTTGATGCCCACACAGTGCTGTTACACAGAGACCTTTAACAGCACTATCCTGCTGCAACATGGTTATTTACTGTGCACAGAAAACAGAATTTGCTTTCTTTTAAAATCTCTTTATAGAGCACTATAGTCACACAAATGTGCTTTATGACGATTCTGTTTTGCCACGATTACTGAGAAACTGGTGCTTAATGTATACTTAGTGGTGGTACAAAACAATGCCTAATGACGATAACATGGAAGCCCTCCTATGGTCAAGAAGAAGAAGTCGATCATCGCTCATCAGTCTGCCCAAGCAGGTCAAGGTGGACGAAACCAACATCACCTTTACGTCGTCCGTCCGAAATCTGGGATTCGTTGTCACTGTTGACATGACCCTTGATAAACAAGTAAAGCTGTCTGTCAGTCTGGCTATTATGAGCTACGTAAGATCAGCGCCATCCACCACGTTCTCTCTACACAGGCTGCCGACACTCTTGTCTGCATTTGTTCTTTCTCGGTTTGATTACTATAATTCCTTGCAACGCAGGATGCCTCGCATACCTTATTCGTACACTTTAGAAGGTACATAGCTCCGCTTCCCGTCTGGGAAACCTATCAGTTCTCTCAAGCTGTCTGTGCTGTGCTTTAACTTGTTTTCCGGCTCCTGCCCTGACTATTTCTCTGAGCCTATCTTCTCCTACATCTCAGCCAGACTACTCCTCTTGTCCTTGTCACCAGAACATGTGGTCACAGGACTTTTAGTTACTGTGCCGCAAAACAGCGGAACTGTCTCTCCCCTTCCATATCCCCCACCTACCCACCATCGACTCCTTTAAACGTGCGCTAACAACACATTTGTTCCATGAACGTCACTCCTAACAACAGTCCACTTAATGCTAGTCCATCCTATAACCTCCCTTTCACATTTCTTAGTCTGTTGCTCGTTTGCCTCTGACTATTAATGTTCTCTGTCATTACTGTTTGTTACTCGATTCCTATTGACGTCATCTATGTTTGTCCTTTATTACTTGTCAGTACTGTTGTTCATCCTTCCTTTCAATACAGTGAAGGTTGGCTGTCATGGGTTCAGATCTCATCTCGGGCACGCTGTTCTTCCTCTGCATGTGGCATCTGTTTACAGGGCTGGCGGCCTTGCCGTGATATAGCCTTAGCTGCTGGCTCCCTATTATAATCTTCCATGTTAGCTGCTGGTTCGGCGTTAAACACTAATCCACATCCTTCCATTCTTCATATGCTGCTCATGTCTCGTTCTTGTCTGAAGCCCTGAGAGCATGTTCTTCTTTAATGAGTGTGATCATGCGCAACATAAATCGCGCGCTTATTATATATGTATATAGGAAGACAGTAATGATCCTAACTAGGTGAAACACACCAGGTTTGCTGTGCAACTGAGCTGACATCCTATAAACCATCGTCTCAGAGTAATCCCTGCGGTCAAGCAACAAGATAGCAACGTTGATCCAAATTAGTTTTGTTTGAATGTTGCCACTAGACATGAAATGTATCGTGAAGTAGCTCAGTCAGTACACTGGACTCGCCCCCACACTTTTAGACGTGTGGTGAACCTCCAGGATATATATTCTCATTGTCTGGCCTTGTTTCTCTGATAACCACGTGCAGCACACTTCCGTGGAGCAAATGATTTATCTCAGTGACGTACCGCACGGCAGTGACGTACATAGCAACTGTCAATGACACTTCGTACTGCGCAGGCAGCGATCTTAGGCCGCCACCACATGCTGATGTGCATGAGCGAACTTAAAAGTGAACTTAAGCTTGAGTCCGCTACCTCAGCCTTAAGTCGAGTAAATCGGTGTGCACAAGCAAACTCAAGTCCGCTAAGTACAGAATTTCTTACTCAACTTTAGGGCTGCCCTCCCCCTGGTATAAACCCTTACTTAGACGAGTCGGGCAGTAGATTTCTGATTTCTTCGTATGAAGAGTGAAAGATGGCTGCGAGACGATCGACTGTGTTTCACAAATCACGATGATGTTTAGACGACGTTTGAGGAGAGAATGTATATTTCGTGACTGGAAAAATCGTTTTGCTACATACAACGACACTGAATCGAGTTGATTGTTCGATTTCGACTCCGGCGAGTCGATAGCTTGTCTCTGTTTGACTTGATACAAGAGAACAACAACACTGGCTGCCGCGAAAGGGTTTAGCTTGCCACCCCCTATCTTGCAGTTGATGGTAGCACTGAGATTTTACATCTGATGTTAGATATAAAGGACTGTATTAGTGTACGTATGAATGTTTGAAAGAATAACTTTACCTTCATCTTTGTTTCCTACATTGATCTACAGATACAAATAACAAATCTCACAGAGTCAGTTCAGGATTTTTGTTTTCTTTAATTGTGCAACTGTAATGGGACCCTCAAAGAGATTAATCTTGGAAATTGACACCATATAGTTGTCAATGCTATATTGATCGAGTCTGAGTCAGTTATAATAAGCTTACCTTGCAATTGGTACCCTCTTCATGGTGCTGACGTATACAATGGACCACACACTTTTTTTATCTGGTCTCATTCTTTTTTCTGCTCATCACGAGCACTGGCTGCAACTTCTAGCTTTTTTTTTTCTCTCCAAAGTTCAAGTTTTTTTCTTCGCAGTCTATGTGTTCGATAAGGACGCAAACAGGGCCGCCTTAATGTTCTTCGATTAAGTCAGCGAGTGGCTTAATCGCACAGTTCTATAGTTTCTTTCTTCTTCGTCATAATTTTGTTGAAGGCTGCTTCTATCTTCACACGCAGGCAAATCTCTGCGAAATTGTTTGGGTAGTAAATGTAAACAAACACAAAAGCGTGGTACGCTTCCGAAGAGAGCGATTGTTGATTGGCTGTTTGTTTCTAAACAACCAATGACCGATGGGAATCCCCACCAAGGACGAGAGGTCACCGCATTGACCCATTTCTTAACTAAGCAAGCAGTTAAGTCCGCTCATACACACCGAAGTCGATTCTCGCCAAGCACGAACTCAGCTGAGTCAAGTTTGCGGTTAAGTCGGGCAACTTAAGTAAGAAATTTAAGTTCGCTTATGCATATCAGAAAAACATCACCGACGATATGCAGTTCAACGCTGACTGGCAGCCGTGAACATTCGTTAATAGTACATAGCACCGGTACCCACGTCTAAGGATGAGGGAATGACAGATGACATACTAGAAGCTGACATCACACAGCACATCACGGTACAGACTGCACATTTACTTTAGTCCACAAACAGTTGTCTCACATTATGCTAAGAATTTGAGATAATGTTTCTTTTCAAAAGGCGGGGTAAAATATATCGTAAAGACAGGATGCCTTTTTCTTCCATCTATAGTAACTACTAAAGCACTCTACTCGCTCACAGAAGGCACTCGTACCCATAGGCAGAAAGTTAAGAACACTACACTCGCTTCTGCAGAAAAAAATCATTCAGTTAAACGAGGCCTTTTATGTTAAGAGGTGACCACGCATAATTTTGGTTCGACGCTCGTTTAGTTAACAGTCTCTGAACGGTGAAGGGCCTCTGACCTTGACTTCTTCCCCAAAGAGAACGTATTCAGTTACATCACACTCTAATAAGACCTGTGTGGAATCTTCGGTTCCAGACAAGTTTTACATCTGTATCTCACGTGTTCAGTTTCCTAGCCGTTAGTTCGTAACCTGTGACAGGACTGAGTAGTTGCAGAACTGGACGCATATGCATACTGTGATTGGAGAAGCGATTCCCCTGCTGTGGGCTAGACACGCGCTGCCGACAGGTGTTATATGAAGATCAGCAATGCCACCTCTAAACATCTTCCTCAGTTTTTTTTTTTAAATCGCCTTGGAAAGCAATCGGTAGCAATAAAAATGAAAAGTCAACGTCTTACAGGAAAGAAATTTGAGGAAGGTAGACGCATTTTTCTCTCTCACACACTCATTTACCGGCTTATTCTACTTGCGTGTGTGCAGTGTGCAGGCTGCAGGTAGCTAGCTAGCCGACCCGTCAGGGAAAACGACTACAGTCAACTCCTTGCAGAATGTGGTCGCCGATGAGAACTCGACCCTCTCCCTTTGTTTTTGTGGCTCCACCACAAGTATGTTTTTGACGTCGCTTTGTGTTTGGCAGTGGCGTGGTCTCTAAAGCTCCAGACCTCCCACTATCTTGGCCTTCGACCATTTATTTGCGGACCTTTGCTGGGAGGCTTGCGTGAGCCTGTCAATTTGAAGTGACTGGTGGGGTGCAGGCAAGGCGGCGACTAAGTGCGTTGTGGGGTCGGTCGCAGTCACAAGTGACGTAGCTACACCGCGGGTTTCCGAGCCTTACACTGGACTCGATGTGACGTTTCATCGATGATCTTTGGGCTGCTCCTGCTGGGACAAGTGCCGTGAGCGTCCAGAGAGGTTGGATGTAGTTTCCTGTTCTTCCAGCCTTGACCCAACGGGCACTTATTTTTATTATTTTTTTTTTGTTCGATGCACATCGCTAACATGAAATGCGTTCCCAGATATGCCAGGCTGCCTAGTCCGATTCTCTTCATGCAGCTTGAAGTCTTGCAGATTTTTGTACACTTTCTTGGCTGGATCCTGGCCAGTATCAGCACGTTTTGCTAACATGCTTTGCCGCATGGGCAGCCTCGACGAAAAGTCCTGACCCCAACGAGGTGATTGAGGGACCACGGGATGCCTTCGCTGTCCTGTTTCACCGCTTCCTGCATGCCGGTTGTTGCAGTCTATCACCGTCAGGCAGACAGCAGGCAGCTCCGCGCCGCTCGGTCCACCCCCCCCTCCCACAAGCCTTGCTGGCCTTGTTCTGCAGTCTTCCTGCTGTTTGCTTCTCGCTTTCTTCCTGCGTTTTCTTGTGCACAGTATTACACGGATCCATCAAAGTCTTGGATTTTTTGCTGCTCCGTGACTGAGTTGAGACTGGGGTGTTGGAAGCAAGAACAGATACTTAGCGTGCTGTTCAGATAATGACAGCAAAGATTAGTTAGCGTGTTGTTCACATAATGACGGTGATGACAGTTGAGCGTTTTTGATCACATAATGACAGTGACGACAGTTTAGCGTATTGTTCAATAATGACGGTGATGACAGTTGAGCGTGGTTGATCACATAATGGTGGTGATGACTGTTTAGTGTGTTGCTCACATAATGACGGTGATGACAGTTGAGCGTGTTTGATCACATAATGGCGATGATGACTGTTTAGCGTGTTGCTCACATAATGACGGTGATAGCTGTTAGGATGTTGAGATACGAGATGAGAGCAGGTTACAAAGCGATGAGGCGGACCACCGTTCGTTAGCATTATTTGCGGGCTTTAGGAGGAAGAGAGGGTCTGATCATTCTCGCTACTCTCCACTATTGAAGAGTTGCATTTATTCTTGGTTTTTCTCTGTTCGTAGTAGCTGTGGTAATTCACTATCCTCCTTCACCCTCTCCTGTACAATTCCATTTTACTTGTACTCGGTGCTTTGCCCTCTCGCCTCTCTTTGGCGCTGTGTCTGTACGGGCGCGTGTGAATGTATATCAGTTTGATATCTGTGTATGTGTGCCTGCGTACTGATAGTGTTTTCTAGCGCAATAACATCCTTGTCACTAGGCCGGTAGTGTTCGCTAGCACAATAGCATCCTTGTCACTAGGCTGGAGGTGTTCGCTTGCTCGCTTGTTTGTTTGCTCCTTGTCGTTTGCCCACTAATGTCCTCTTGTGGTAATAAAATATTCCTTGCCTAAACAAATGTCTTTGTCTACCACCGTGGCATCTTGGTGGGTTCCTGCACTTACTGACACCACTGACACGATTTATGTTGCATTTAACCACAGATTTCACTGTAGGCCATAGCATTCTAGTCCCTGATGGCGTGGCAAAGACAATTACAGCCATCATTTTACAGATTAGAGCTTAGTCTTGCGAAGTGCACTGAAAGAGAGGAAGCATTTGATTCCGTTTTCTCCTCGGTCGCCTCATCTCTTCCTTTTTCTTCATCTCCTCGTCTTTTGTCTTCACACGCCACCGTCTACAAATTTTTCTCTTGCTCTTTCTGTACGATACATTCTGTTTTTTACTCGGCTGCTACATGAATGAATCTCTCTCTCTCTCTCACACACACACACATCCTGAACGCGTGGTCGGTCTTACAAATGAGTGACGCACGTGTACACGTGTGTGTGCATGTTTGTATGCACGCGCATACACTAGCGTCTGGTTCAAGCATCTGAACACGTGACTAGAATTTTGTAGCAGCCAGCTAAAAGGCTGGTGAAGTAAGTAGGTTCATCACATCGATTATAATTTAGTTAGTTGACAGAAGTGGCAATATCTCTTTTTACTGTTTAGTTGACAAAACTTAAAGCATATAATTTTACATGAGTGAATGTGTGTGTGCACGTGTTTTAGAGTGTGTGTGTGTGTGTGTGTGTGTGTGTGTGTGTGTGTGTGTGTGTGTGTGAGAAAGAGAGAGAGAGTGTGTGTGGGTGTTTAACGGGACACTACTATGATCTGATACAATGATGTTTTCCCCTCTTTTATTTGGAAGGTCTGGTTAAATCGTACATATTATGTAAGATGAGAGTACAATGTACATGGTGCATGCTATCAGTGCGGTAGCTTTGGGATGGTAATGATGTGATGACGATGTATATTTTTATAATGCTCTATTATATCATTAGAGTCATCAACGTTATGATCGGTAGAAGTTATACAACACACGAAAAAGTGCAAGCTGCAGTTTTCGTCTTGCTTCTTGGAACGGAAAGAAGGCAACCATCTGTAGAAATGCATGGAGGTACAAGTGAACTTCAAACTGTTGCAGGTACTTGGTTACGATGTATGCGGCAATGGTGGATGGAGTCATGAGGGGCATCCAGGCATACTCACAGTCGGCCCTCGTCAGCAAGGTAACCCTTTCGTTACGCAGACTTAATTGTATGTGCTGGGTTTTGCCTGCAGCTTGTTGCACGACATCGCGGAGACGTAAGTACTAATGCATGCAGCTCCCAGAAGACTTGCAAGCATTCGCCCAACTCGGCGTCTGACCAGGTGTCCTTTGACCGTAGACGCCGCCTGTGCAAAGTTAGTCGTCATAGCAACGGCCTGTGCAACGTGCCTTGCAGTGCTGTCACCGGATCGCAGATGCCAGAGGTCAGCACGCGTGCGCTCTTACGTGGTGCCCCTCGAGGCTGCCTGCACTAGACAGCACTAGACACCACAGTCACACCAGACACTGCAGATGCTTCTGTTACAGACCGACATGATTTTGTTATAAATAAAGCTGAATGTGGCAGTGCGCATGGCTGTCTGTTTGGCGATGTAAATGCGCACCCTTTGTCCCATTCAAACAAAATTTGGCAAGATTGCTCTTTTTTTTCTAAGGGAAGATTATCGACTATGTTTACTCAGTGACAATTCCGCAGGTCCCCGTACCCGGGTTACTAGGTCTACGGGAAACAACAGCCTAATGACGGGAAGTAACTCTGCTAGTAAGTGGCCTACCTTGAAGAAGAGGTCATACTACAGCAATCTGTCTACACACATAAATAGCTGAGCACACAAATGTATAAAGGCCTTTCGTGATTTCGTCTCGCATTAAATTTTCAGCCGTCATTTCAACATCAACCTGATACATTCTTGGTGGGACTGAACTATGGGTATCACACCTGTTGACGTTTCTAAAAATTTTAATAATTGTATTTAAAGTAATGGGATATCTCTTATGATTGAAACAGTAATGATATTGGTGTATTTGTGTTTTGTTGTTGGTTGGATGAGAAGGTTTTTAAATTAAATTCCTGATTCCTATCTTATTTTCACAATTCTTAAAAAATGTCAATCTCGGGGAGGCGGTAAGCCGAAAGTAGAGGACTTGCGTCCGAACCTGGAGGCGCATCGCTTCGAAACATCCCCCCCAGCCCACCCAACTATCTCCATAGAAGGAGGGAGGTAAAGCAGCGAGAGGGAGAGGAGATAGGCACCGTCCGCACACAAAACTGGCCTCGACAAAAGTTTCGTCTCTAATACACCCCACGACTTGAAAAGGGGTAGGCGACGAACTTTAATGACTGGTACCTGCTAGTACGTTGTAGAAATAAACAACATTTCACATGATGACGCCTGGTACCTCTGTTAGTACATTATAGGAATAAACAATATGACGACATTTAATGGGATAACGTCTGGGACCCCTGGTATAAGAATAAACAGCGTGGGGACATTTAATAAGATAACACATGGTATCCCTGCTAGTACATCATAGGAACAATTAGATAACGCCTAGTATCCTTACTAGTACATGATAAAACTTAAAAAGAATAAAAAATATAATGACATTAAACAAAATCAGATTTTTGCCTAATTAATGGCTGCTAGTAGTAAACATTTTCAGCCCTATGCTCCTCGAGGAGTAGCAAGGAATAAACTAAGCTACTGGTAAACATTGCCCAGGAAGTGGCCTATGATCATGAACAAACATGGAAGATTATAATGGGGAGGGGGGAATTGGTGTATTACGCCTAGCCAGCAACTAAGGCTATATCACGACTAGGCAGTCAGCCCTGTAATCAGATGTCATATGCAGAAAAAGAACAGCGTGCCCGAGACGAGAGCTGGACCCAAGACAGCCAACCTTCACTGTATTGGTGACAGGCGCTAACCGTTGCGCCACTGGACCGCCGGGAAGATTATAGTGAAGAATCCTTGGGTTATATATGGACGACGGGAAGAATCATTGACAAATGTTCCGCGTTCTGTTTTTAAGATGTGTTTTCAACATAAAATATTAAAGAAGCCATATTTCAAGGAAACGCGTAAATATTTAAATCCTTCAGGAGATAAACTTCCTCAGTTTTACAGCTCTGTGAACAGAGAACTGGGAACAGCGCATGGCTTTCAGCTCAGAGAGTTGGGAGCAGTGCATGGCCTACAATTCAGAGAGCTGGGTGCGCACAGCTTGAATCTGCGGAAGTGAAAAGGAAAGGGGAATTAGCGTAGCCTTAGATTATCTACCCTGATCCTTTCTCTGTTCCCCATAACTCTTTCTTCGCAGAAAATTAGAAAGACGCATCAGACCGATGTATGAAAGGCTTGATCAAGGGAGAAAGCACAAAGAGGCAGAACCATTCTTCAGGTCATTGCTGAAACCCTAACCTTCCCCTATCCTCGGACCACTCAGCATAGCGGCCTAGTGTGACTAGGACAAACACTCCCGTACTTCTCCCAAAGCAGCTGAAAGGAACCAATAATCAAACCAATATCCGGTCTGTCCCCAGCCGCTCTCAAAGACATTGATCAGTTCAGCGGGCCATGGCTACCGAAATTGTTTTAGCAATGGAAATGTGCTGGGCTGATCAGCATGGCGGGTGTAGGGCTAGGGTCCTGTCGTCAAATGGGGGGGCACGCTAGTCCCTCAATTACACCCGCCTGCAAGTCCTCGCCAACGGCTGACGATGGCAGTGCGTCCAGCTTGACGTCACACTTGGAATGTTTGTACATCTAGTCTCTACATCCCCGGCGTGTACTAACGTGTAGGGGAGGGCGCGTGTTTTCCTGGCTGTATGTAAGGCGGTTTTTTTTTTTTTTTTGGCCATCAGTCGCAATGTCCTTTTGATGGTCTGAGCACCGTTGTTAAAGACCAACCTGAATGGTTTGTGATGTTTGCATATATGGGAGATATAGGCGATATAAGACTAACCTGTAAATTTTAGCCTCCAAAACCCATCCGTTAATTAATTATCCGCTACGATTCGCACTTACGATCAACTGGCGCCGCTAACAGTGTACTACGTCACGCTAGTGCACCATTCAGAACATTGACAGCCGTCAACACCAATCAGAGAGAGAGAATGAGCGACAGTTCGGGTTATTGGGACGTTGAAAGTCTGCATTTCTCGTGGTTCTGAAAAACTGCTACTTCAGCACGAGAAATGCAGACTTCAACGTCCGAATAGTCCGAACTGTCGCTCATAAGTGTTGACTGCTGCCAATGTTGTGAATGGTGCACTAGTGTGACGTAGTACACTGTTAACGCCGCTCGTTGATGGCTGGTGCAAATCGCGTACTTTGCTAGTGAATAATTAATTAACGGATGGTTTTTGGAGGCTGAAATTTACAGGTTATGTTTATATCGCATATATCTACCGATATCTGCAAAAAACGCAAACCATTCAGGTTGGTCTTTAAGACTGATCGAGCGGCTGGTTTGCTAATGGTGAGTACCTGTCACTCTAGCTGTACTAAACAGACGATCGGGTTCTCCCGCTGCGAGGGTCCCGCCACAGATGTATGGAGATACCGCTGAGGTCCGGTAGCGGTCGAGAACGGGAGTAACCTCGCTACTGTTGGTCCCCCATCTCCGGTATCAGGGCAGGTCCGTGTGTTTATCATGTTCGAGAAATTTAGCGGCAGCCGCTTATTGCTCGGTGAAATAAGTGGCAAATCGCCCACGACATTCTGGTCATCAATACGGGGAAGCCGATAGTCGAGTAGTTAGAGCGATGGCGTCCGAACTGAGAGACACGCTGGTGTATAGCGTGTATAGTGTATACACCCGTGTATAGCGCAGATCACTTTCCCCCAGTCGCCCCACCTGGCGGGAATGGGTACTTGACTGAGACTCCTAAGAGGGTTGGGGAAAGTAAGGTAGCGAGGGAGAGGAGAAGGGCACCCCCCTCACGTAAAACTGGCCCCGAGAAAAGTGCGGTCTCTAACACATCACTCCCACCTCTGTGATCCTCTGTGCTGGTCGTCATTATCGATAGGATCCTGGCTGGGCTGGGGTGAATGGCTTTGTCAAATGTGCCTCCTTATCCTCAGTAAAGCGTTACTTGACTGAGGAAAATAGCTTCTGTGAAGTACAGTCTGTATAAGTTCCTAGTAGTACCAGTCCTGATTCGCAGATAGTGAGATACGAAATATGCTTGCTGATGCGGAGAGGAGAATCCAGGCATTCGACAACAAGTGCCCCGTGCAGGCTGCTCCATCCAGATCTCGTACCGGGACAATGATCGCCACGCTCGTAGGACACCAGGAACCTCTTCGCAACAGCCAACTGAGCCAAGCCACGCAAACCAATCTGGTTCGGTCGTGCATAGACTTTAGAGTTTAGAGAAAGAAGGACAGCCATTTTAGCGCGCTTGTAGTGGGCCAGCGCTGGCTCAACTCCCGTCCGCTGTATACTCGCCGATACCATTGACAGCCAGCTTCCGCTCTCTTTGTTGTGTATCCGCGAGTACATCATGGAATGCTTTGATATTGAAGAATTCCTCTTAGTAAGCATGCTTTAATATATATTTTAATACATGAATCATAATGTACAATATTTCCGCTCAAACACAGCGTTGTATCGTAGTATTTGTATTTATTTTAAAGTCAAATTAATAGTATTGTCAACAAGCTCTCGCTCTCTGGCTCATTGTCTAAGTGATACAGAGAGCGGTTTGTAGCGAGTTTGTCATTTCTTAAATATTAATTGAGACTAAGGCCCTGAGAAGCATGCTTTAAACTCTATTTATTTTGTAACACATTTAAATCCTTCTTTATTGATTTTTTAACGATGTTGTTATAAAACACATTCACATTAAGATAATGTTCTAATGTATTTTTAAATGATTTATTGCTAAATAGGGTTTGAATTTAAGTAATCCTATTCATGTTAATCATGTCATTTACTTCTCAATTCTTCTTTTATCTTCTGTTGGCTATATTATAACATATTAAATATTATAATAGGTTATTTATTCTATTCTCTCTCTCTCTCTCTCACACACACACACACACACACACACACACGCGCGCGTGCGCTCTCTCTCTCTAACTCTCTAATACGAACCATATCCAGCACTCAGCACTTTCAAGGCACCAGTGCTGGATAAATGTTGCTATTGTACTAGGTGATTAATAGTTCGATTATTTTTACATCTTTTGATCTGGTACAGCAATAGTCATAACCACTGGAAAGTCGAATTATTCTTTTTCCCAGTCTTGATTTTCTCAAGTCTTGACTTTTGCATGCTGGGCAGCCTGGAATCGCACAGCTAGTGCCTGGCATGTCAAATTAACTACAACAATAGCTCTGAGACGCACTGTGTAAGCGAAACCGGAAAAGGCGAAGGGATGGAAAAGCCAGCGCATGCGCGTCGCAAGTTATTTGTTCCCGCGCTCGAGTCGCTAGTCCTTCTCTCTCTAAAGTCTATGGGTCGTGTGACTCATGAAAGGTTTTAGTGGGTCTAGGTCATCCTAGCGAGCGCGTGAGCGAGTGGGAATGACGTGAGCCTTGGTGAATGACGCAAGTCTGGATAAATGATGCAAGCTGTGATGTCTGAAAGTTTCGAGCAAGAGAGCGCATGCGTAACGTTTTAGTGAGCATTGAGAGTGAAGAAGCAAGCTTGGTAGAGTATTGTAGGAGTGTGTCGCCGTTAAGTTTTAAGGTTTTAGGACGGGCGTGTGTCGCTGCTAGTAGGTTAGAGTATTGTAGGCGTGTGTCGCCGTTAAGTTTTAAGGTTTTAGGTCGGGCGTGTGTCGCCGCTAGTAGGTTTTTAGAATTTGTGCAGGAAGTGTGCCGTTGGCTTATTATTGCATCAACCTGAAAATAAAGAATTATTTATTGTTTGGATTACGAAAGCTTCCGTGTCTCTTAAGAAGTTGACACCGTCAGATTTTCTGGACCCAAACGAGCCAGTAACAGACCTTTTATTTAACATCAGGTACCTTGTGCCATGTCCGGCTGTGATCTACCTTATAGTCTGTCCCAGTTGCTGTCTTTCTCGGATGCCATGTACCCAGTAGTCTGCCCCGGCTGCATCACGTTCATGCGGTGCATGATGCTCGCCAATGCTCTGCACCACATACAGCGCTCCCAGGGGTAGGAAGGGAAGGTGACCGGACACTTAATCCCCGGACACTTCATCCCCGACACATCATCCCCTAGACACTTAATCCCCAGACACTTCATCCCCAGACACTTCATCCCCAAATCGCAACACAACACTCAAAACTGCTATTTTGTGAACTTGAAATATTATAACCGTAAGAGAAATGTGTCGCGTGGTAACTCTGGTAAGACTGGGTTGCGCTGGGTTTACAATTAGCGATCTACCCTCTAGGCGATACTAGGTGGACTCCCTAACATAACCGGCCAGTTCCAAGGCCATACTAACCAGGAGCAGACCGCCCCATCGTCTGCTTTCTTCGCTCGGCACCGACGGCCCGTCTGCTGCAAGGAAAACAACCACTATTGTCCAGGCTAAAAGTGCGCTGGGTTCACAAGTAGCGATCTACCCTCTAGGCGATACTAGGTGGACTCCCTAACATAACCAGCCAGTTCCAAGGCCATACTGACCAGGAGCCGACCACTGGTTGTAAAAACACATGTTCATGACAGCGCCAATGACGTCTGGGGAGAACTTAAACTAATGTTATAAATGTTGAAATTAAGTATTATTTTAATTGTCAAACTTATTTTGATGTTTACATGAAATAATTATTTGAATTTGAATTAAATTTTTCATTCACTTCATAATTTTTTGAGTTGAAATTTCATTTTGAGGATGAAGTGTCTGGGGATTAAGTGTCTAGGGGATTAAGTGTCGGGGATGAAGTGTCTGGGGATTAAGTGTCTGGGATTCGGAAGGGAACAGTCAGCTGCATGTGAATGACGATAGGAGATTTCCGTGATAAAAACAGGACTGCGCAATCGTGTCAGCTGTAGGGGTCCCCGGTAGTGTCATTTCAGGACACTCTGTGTACGTGACACCTGTTCGTAGGGCCGGCTGTCGGGGTAGAATGTTAGTCCCTTTTCACACCATTTCCCCTTTTCCGCTTATTGCTATACTTCCCTCCTCGTCTTCAAAATATCGATACTCTCCGTCCTTGTTACTTGGTTCGTCTTTGCGTTTTCTGTATTTGTTTTTTATTCATCATCGGTTCTGTTGTTTATCCTTCCATAATTTATATGTTGTTTTTATGCATGTTTCCCATGTCTTTTTCTTGTTCTTAAACGCTAAAGAGCATGCTTTTTATGTGACAGTATCCCTGGTCTCTCAACCAGAACGTGAATACTGGCCCCGGGGAATGGGCACGTGGGCACTAGTTACTCAACACTAGTCGCACACGTCAACATTAACTGCAGGGGAAAACACACGATAATCACACGTCGGTCATTCAATTACACAACTTGGCTCACGAGCCCCCACCCCTGCTCTTCCCCGAACACAATAATCAACAACGTAACAATAGAGAAAAGATTTATTAATTACAAAATCATTTCAAACAAAACACAATCAAATGGACTCGTCTAGGGGGGTCCCAATACTATCCGTGCTATAGCGTACTTCTGATGTTACAGTGCTGTTGCCTCTCTTTACAAATACCATACACACTCGCAAGCGCACCAACTTAGCTCTGTTACAGCTGGTTTGTTGTGAGTCCAATACTTCTGCTGACTGACACGACACACTGACGATTTCCTTCGAAGTGATGTCTGATGGTCCGTCGTCTTCCTCCCTCGAACTGCCACCCCGTCAGAGAGCGACGGCTGCTTCTCCCGGTGACACGGGTTCGAGCTTTGTACCTCTCGCGAGTACACACGTGGGTTCTTCGACGACTGTAATGCCTCGTACAGCCGCCAAACGAACACCACCACAGACGATCTCAGTCCTGGAGAACCGACGACTTCTAGCGGCCTCAACGTTGGACGTCTACCTCTCACACCGGTAGAGCGAGTCCACAGTCACGTAGCCCTTTCCTGTCCACGGCGACAGCAGGCAGTCTTGACAGTTCGTCGTCAATTACTGCCTCCTTCTCTCAAGGTTCTCTAACCCAACTTCTTTCCTCCCGAGTCTTGCCCTCGCGACTAAGACTCGGACCGAGGCAGAAGTGTAGCTGGCGTTAGGAAGCTGAAGTCGCTTCGGCTGCTGACCCGTTGCTCTGTCCACTCTGCAGACGTCTTGCCGAGAAGTAAGCGAAGTGTGTTCTTGTCTCTCTACTTATCTCTCTACATTCTCACAGATACATACATCAAGGGTTGCCATTGGTCACTCACTCATCATCCAATCAGCAACGAGTATAGCTAGCAATCGACAGGAGGAAATCTCTCTCTGACCACTGGCCACTGGCCCCGCCTACGGGTGGCCGCTGTTACAGGTACCTTAGCCTCCCTCCCCCTGTCTACTTACGTGGTTTGGCGGCAACCAGGTGCGCGCCTTCGAGGTATCTTTCTCTCTCTCCCTAGACTTTGTTGACGTTTAGCCAGCCATCAGTCACGCATGACCGGCGAAATCACTTAGAGCCGTCTGCTCCACGCGCCACTTACGCGTCCATACCAAAACATACGCCCCCTACTTCCTGGCCAAAGGGCCTCAGGCTTGTCAACAGCTGCTCTGGACACTTTGTGGGCCGATTGTTACCTACCCACTAGAGTTATCTCATGAAACCTTATGAGTGTGTGTTTGCGCTATACAAATTTTGTGTTTATTATTATTACTCCGGTTTTCCACCCTCTCCCCTCATAGTCTGAAATCACTTCCAGCTGGAAGCAATTTCCCACCAACGAACGTACGAACAAATGGCAGCTGTAGCAATGATATATCACTTTAAAGAGACATGAAGAGCTTGTGTCCTTCAACCATCTTATAAATAAAACAAGGTGGCGAAATGTTTGTGTGTGAAATATATGCAAATCCACACCGTTTATCCTATCCTTGTCATATTTGGCAGGAATATTCCTATGGTCTCTTGTTAGTTCATGGACTGGCTCAGGGCACGTTTTTTTCTATTCTGTTACCAGGGAAAAAATGTTACACAGAGTAAATTTGCATAAGGTTGTAATTTGAGAGTGTAAGACAGTGAGGGGGAGGGGGCGAGTGACTGATCAATTTTTATCTCCACTTTCACTCCACAGGTGCTCAGAACTACAATATGCAGCTGTTAGAAGTCTAGTGCAGGTTGAGTGCCGCAAAAAAGAAAATATTGAGTAAGCTTGTATTTTTGTTTGCTCACCCAAGTATGTCTGTTGCTTGTGTGCAGGCTCGACAGGAGGCACTTGACACCCTCATGGAGGGATGCAGCAGCATCATGACCTCCACTCTCTTGGACTACCTCTCCAACAGGTATGTTTGCTTTTCAATTACACCAACACTTACAACCAGTATCCTGGTTCCTCTGTATTATCAGTACTGCCTCTTTCTGTATTACATACCAACACCATCTCATGTATTACCAGTACTGCCTACATTTGCCTGTACTACCACTACATCCACTTAACTGTATTACCAGTACATTCACTACAACTTTCTGTATTACCAGTACTTACACCTTCTATATTACCAGTCCCACCATCTTATTATCTATCCAATTTCTTGTATTACCAGTGTCCTCTCATGTTTTACCAGTATCACCTATTGTTTTACCAATACTCCTTCCTGTATTACCAGTATATCCTCCAGTTTTAACTGCCTCCTGCTGTATCACCAGTACCACTTCGGTATCACTAGTACCGCCTCCTGAGTACAGAGGCATTTTAGTCAAGCTGTAATTGTAGAGTATAATCCTAACCTGATATAGCAATAGCACTTGTTGTATTCAACTGTTTTGTTAGTTTATTGATGGTCAGACTCACTGGACACGTGATATCCAGCTTGTAAAATAAGCACTTCCATTACTTCCCCTTGACAGGTTTTATTTCAGTACATTGGGCTTTGAGTGGAACTTTTAGTTTGTAGCATGTCAACATCACAGTAGCACTGTACAAGGTGAGTGATCCAAAATGCCTGCAGCCATGGGGATCTTAGTGATCCAAGATGCCTACAGTTGTAATGGAAGAGATGTGTATGATCCAAGATACACACACCCATGCTTCAGAAGGTGTGACTGATCACCTCATCATGTAACCACAGTTGCCCAAGCATCCTGGCAGCCCTCAGCTACTCTGACTCCTTAACTCCTTAACAGTAATAACAAATGTTTTGAAGGCTGCAAATGGACTGAGCTAATAGAGACCTTAGCATAAGAATGATTTGCAAACGGCAGACAGACTGAATAAACGATCACTTTGCCATCAAGAACATAATTAGAAGATATAATTGGATGTTAAAACAAAAGCAACAATAAAAACAAGCAGAACAAAGATGTGAGAACACATTTGTAAATAAACACCATGTCTGTGAATGTTATAAGACAGTAGTCATGACCAATGTCATGTTTTTTAGAAACTCATCAGGTTAGCAGAAACTTAGAAATATTTCATTTATTTTGTTAGGTCAAAAGTTGTCTTCTCCATTGAGATGTTGCACAAAGAAGGAAGGTAAGTGCATTGACAGCAGTGTGTTAGGTATTTGTGCATTTAGAACCTTAGTCTTTTGTCTATTCTTAGTATACTGTTAGAGGGCTCACCTTGTTGTGATTTCCCACTATGGGGGGAAAGGGATGTGGGAGGAAACTGGAGTACCCATAGAAAACCCCCGGCCCCCGGGCTGCCATCAGGTGTCACATAGAAAGTGTCCTAAGACTAGATCTGAACCCTGAACCGCTCACTGCCCCTGAGAGAGGGCTTTGTGCGCTTAGACCTGTGCGTATCTGTGTTTTGTCTTCTATTCCTACAGGGGCCTATTCGTGTCTGTGATATGAGTGCTGTCTTTACATTGTCTCTCCCCCTCTCTCTTTTTTTTGTTTTTGATTTCTTTAATATCTTTTTTAAATTGATAAAAATATCTTAAAATGTTTTGATTTTTATAACCCTCCAAGACATTTCAAGAATGAGCGCCTGATTCTTTGATGAAGGCAATGTAAGGGAGATAACTGACCAAGGGCTCATCATTAAACTTAGGCAGTTATCTGCCGTTGCTTTTATGTATTGATAATACAAGTAAAAGATGCCATTGCTGACATTCTTTTATTTGAAAAAATAAGTTACTAATAGTATACTTGCTGAAGAGTTAAGCCTATAGATGAGCAAGAAAAGGCTGCTATCTTGGTTTTGATTGCATTTGAAAACTGCAACAAGGAATACATTCAACATTTCTAAACAAGTAATTAAATGTTGCTGAAAAGTTTAACTGCTTTAACATCAATCACAAAAGTAACATAGATTTTTTTAAAAGTTAGAATGATAATATAATGTCACATTTCCAGCGTGTCTGAAGTTTTTGACGGACAACACAACACCAGTGCAAAGGTCGCCACCATGACCCTGTATGACATTCCTGCTGGCCAGCTACATACTTGCTCTCCTGGCTCTCTGGTCTTTTCTGAATGCTTTCTGGATTCTTTCATACCATTTACTGATTCAGGTCAGTCAAGGTTCTTCATTTCATTTTCATGCCTCTTCCCTTTTGATTATGTCTACCTCTAGGTGTTCATTCTAATACAGCTAAGTGCATTATGCTATAATGGCATATCACATCCATGTGTATATGGAACATTTTTTTTAACTATGAAACCTTACAGACACAAAATGATAGTTAACTTTATTTGAACAGACATCGACATATAATGAACCCCAACTCCTAGACAAGCAGAACAGGAAAATGCAGCAGAAACTGCCTGATATAGTGAGCAGAACATTGTACTTGGACAATGTATATCATCACCCTGAGACTTTATGAAGAGCAGGAAGCTGAGAAATGTGTCTCTGGTTAAAATAATGACCCCCAACTCTTAGACAAGCAGAACAGGAAAATGCAGCAGAAACTGCTTGATATATAGTGAGCAGAACATTTGTACTTGGACAATGTATATCATCACACTGAGACTTTATGAAGGGCAGTAAGCTGAGAAATGTGTCTCTGGTTAAATGGGTAACTGTCTCCTATATGTTATGTCATTAGCACCACCATTAATGCTGATCTCCTGTTTGCTATGTAATTAGCAACACTATTAATGCTGATACCTCTTATGTTATGTCATGAGCACCACCATATTGGTGATATTTCCTTTATGTTATGTCATTAGTACCACCATTAATGGTGATACTTTCTCTATGTCATGAGCACCACTATAAATGCTGATATCTCCTATTTGCTATGTCATTAACAACACCATTAATCCTGATACCTCCTATATATGTTATGTCATTATCACCACTATTAATGCTGATACAGAGTGCTATTTTGTTTTGACAACACCCAGGATAGCTTTTTACACATTGCTTACATGCAGGAAGGGCCAGCTTTGACAGAAAAATATCATTGATTAATTTTTTCATTGAGTTTTTGTCTTATAAAATCCCAAAAGAATAGAGTGCATTTTTTTAAAAAGGGGTATCTGTGTCCCATCCATGCTTTTGTAATTTTTTTTATCTGTGGGTACTTTTCTTTGTATACTGGTGAATTTCAAAAATTCCAAAATGCTGCAGTTTACAAGGCATATTATGTGTCTGAGATGCAGGGCAGAGTGAAAATAATCTTTAACATCATAGGTCAGACAGATCAGCTAGTGAGCCAGTTGCCCCTCAAATTTACTAGTTGGGAAGATTTGTTAGGAATCATTGAACTGTTAGATTTACATTCAGGATTTATCCCTCAACAGGAATGACATCCACTGTAAACTGTGATGTTCTGTATATAACTAGCCATATACCCAGATACAGACTTTGGGGGGTAAGTATGTGTTTCAAGCTTTCAGTGTCTTCACATGACCATCTCTGCTATTATTGTAAGATATTGTAAGATTCATTTATTGTGGGAGATAGATGTTTGTAAGCTCTTTAATGAGTTTGTGTGTGTGTGTGTGTCTATTTAAAAACTCTATCCTCTCCAATCTGACTCTTCTTTTTATTGGACTATCACTAAATTTTCTTTTGTGGCTGTTTTATGTTTTATGTTATGTGTTGCCACAAATGAAAAAGTTCCTTGTTC
Organism: Marisa cornuarietis; assembly: GCA_004794655.1. Lineage (NCBI taxonomy): Eukaryota > Metazoa > Mollusca > Gastropoda > Architaenioglossa > Ampullariidae > Marisa > Marisa cornuarietis. The sequence continues at coordinate 2,508,724 of SMMW01000066.1, forward strand.
CATATCATTACATGTAAAAGCATTGTATTTAGTGTATTTACTATCTATTACAAATGAATATAGAGTGACTATGAATCAGAAAGAAAGCAGAATGATGCGTGAAACTGTTGTCAAAAGCTGGAGTTGTGGCTTTCTGCTCTTTCTTGTCTCATTGAAACTTTGCTTCAGGTTTTTTTTTTCTCTTGCTGTGTATCTCCTGGTTTCCTAAGCCCACGTTCATCTGCATAGGTGACTCCAAGCACAGTAAGTAACCATAAAGCCTTAAAGTCGAAGATAGAGTCCAGAACTGCTGGAAGGATGGGGGCCATGTTGATGTCAGGTGACCAAGTGGATCTGACATCCACTGCATTTGTTACTTTGCCTCCTGAAACAGGTGAGAACAAACTGCTTTACTATTTTATTACAGTTCCTTTGAACTTTACTTGGGTTTGAAATTTCCTACATATAATGACTTGGAGCATTGCTAAGAGTAACTGTTTATGCCATTAGAGGTAGTGTCAAATCTGAGTACCACTTATAGAGTAGCCTAAGTTGACCCTAGATGTAGTGTTAAGCCTGAGCTTTACTCAGTCCTGTTTTATGAACTCAGGTAACACTCAGGGTTAATACCAAGAAGGTTAACAAAGTAGCTTCCTGAGACAGAAAACTGAAATGTTCTTACTAATTAGTATCAAACTATTTTTGTGACTAAGCATGAGTAAACATTTTGCCTCATCGAGAACATATTTATTTTAACACTTCTCTGTTTAGATAAATATTTGAAAGTGTTTGGATCGTTAAGATTTTTGTGAAGCATATATCAGTAAAATCATTTCCATAAAATTGATCCAGTCATAATGCTGTCACTGTACATGCAAAAAGCAGGGTTAATTGTTGTTTTTACATCACTTTGATATGCTTACTATATTTGATATGTTTAATATATGTTTACTGTTGCAGTAAGCCTGTATGTGTACAAACATGGACTCACTCTGTACAGTGATAGCTATGGGTCCTTTTCTCTCCCGGCTTCAGACTGTAGCAAGGTGCAGCTGTTTGATGGGGTGAATATGCTGTCATCACAGTCTAGCTGTTCTTGTTGTCATGTCTACAGAGTAATATGTTTTAATTCTTTGCTGTGTTAGTGATTATTATGATTATTATCTTCTCATTTTAACCCTCCTTATGCTGCTCCTGTTGTTGTTGTACAGGCTATATTTACAAAATTCAAGTTTGGTTGTACATCTGTTTGTCTGTTTAAATGTTTGTATGTCTGTCTGGGTACCTATCTGTGTCCATGCACATATGCATGTAATTTCTCAGGTAGTTGACATAATTTACAGAATAATGGCCTCACAACTATATTTTCATTGGCTCACTATTTTACAGTTTTGTGCATACACATAATTACAGTCATTCACATGCAGTTTCAACCAGAACAAACTGGAAGATGCTTAAAAATGTCGGTTACCAGTTTTTATTGGACATATCTAACACTTATTTTGATATTTTTCATGGCTATGTACGTAGTTCCTAGAATAGTCAGACATATGGCATCATCTCATTCATTCTTTTGTGTGACAGGACTCAACAGCAACTGCAGTGCTTTTGATTATTACATATCACACATGTGCCGCTGTGAAGCTTCCACCACACCTGGTTGCCCCTGACAAGATACTAGTCCTTGTCTTTCCTCCACGAAGCAAGGCTCACACACATCTGTATGGGGAGGTAGGGAGGGAGGGGGAAGAGTGTGTGTGTGAGAGAGTGAGTGAGAGAGAGACATAAAAAAGAGATACAGAAAGAAAAAGTGAAAACTGATATTCACTGATTTACAGGTCTATCAACTGATGACGTAATGTTTTGGGGGAATTTTCACAATTATCTTGAGTATACCACTATGAAATATTATTTTATTTGATGAGAAATTGATATATAGTTTTGTGAGTAATGGCTTTCTTTGTTCTAATATTGTTTATGATTAACACCCAGGTCTTAAGGGGCTGGAAGGAAGACTCAGAAATGCCCCAAGTAAACCGGCTGCAGAGGGAGGAGCTGCCTGATCGATTGGAGGAATTGTGAGGATAAAATGTCTCTCATCTCTTTGTTTTTACATTTGACCATCAATCCATCTTTTTTGTCTCTCATTCTTTTTGCATACATGTATGTGTGTACACATGTGAATGCACAGAGGACAGGAGGTGGATTAATGCATTGTACCAGACTGCCAATGACTTTTTATCATTTTTTTCATTTCTGCCTCATCCCACCTATGACATTGCTGTCTCCAACCTATTCTTGATCAGGGAGGAATGGCCAGAAAGATGAAGCACTGTTTGGTGTGATGTAAATGCCATTTAACTGTGCATTGTGTGCTTGATAGGCGGACCTGTAAGGATGGTTGATCAACGCTTGTGAAAGTGATGTAGTGTATCATTGTATTTGTCTCCCATTGAACAGTTTGTCCCCCCCCCCCAGGGGTATGCTTGCCTAGCGAGCATTGTAAGAATAGGGTCCTTGCTGTCCAGCCAGGCATGTCGTAAGAGGCGACTAAGGTGGACACCTCACCTAGAGGTAAATTAGGTTGTAGTAGGGCTAACAACCCCACCATATAAAAAGCACGTTACAGAAACCAACACTAGAGCACTCGTTATGGATGGCGAAGGTAATGAAACATACCAGGGAACTGGACTTATGACGGACTGGCACCCCGATAGTGGATTTACTGAAGCCGAAGCAGAAGTTGAGGGTGGGGTGCTGGAACGTCCAGACCTTGTATCAGACTGGCAGGTTGCCCCAACTAGTCAAGGAGATTGACAATTACAACTTGGACATCCTGGGAGTCAGCGAGGTCAGATGGACCGGCACGGGAAAGAGGAGACTAGCGTCAGGACATACTATCTTGTTCTCAGGAAGAAAAAATTACCTGAAGACACTGTATAAAATCAATAAACAGCTAAACAACAGGTTCAAAAACAGTGAAGTGCCAGTGAAAGACATGAACGGAAATGTTGTCGAGGGAGAGGCAGAAAAACTACAGCGCTGGAGGGAGCATTTTGAGTCAGTTCTAAACAGACCAGACCCCCCTCAGCTCGCAGACATCCAGCCAGCAGATATAGACCTTGACATCTGCACAGACCCGCCAAGCCTGGAAGAAGTGACAGCAGCAATCAAGGCAATGAAAAGCGGCAAAGCACCAGGGGAAGATGGAATAACAGCAGAGATGTTGAAAGCAGATGTGAACGTGACAGCTCCCATGTTGACTGAAATCTTCAGGCAAGTTTGGGAATCAGGACAGATCCCCGATGCGTGGAAGACAGGTCTCATCTTCAAGTTACCCAGAAAAGGAGATCTTGGAGACTGCAGTAACTGGAGGGGTATAACACTTCTTTCCCTCATCAGCAAGGTTGTTTTGTCAAGACTGACGGCAGCCGTTGAGAAAGACCTCCGGCCTCAGCAAGCAGGACTTTGCCCTGGACGATCCTGCTCTGAACTCATTTTCATTCTACGTCAGATTCTGGAACAGAGCAATGAGTGGAACGCACCTCTGTACATCAACTTCATCGACCTGGAGAAGGCTTTTGACAGCATCCACCGTGAGTCCCTATGGAAGATCCTGAGGCATTATGGAGTCCCTGCGAAACTTGTCCAGGTCGTTGCAATGCTATACAGCGACTTCAAATCTCAGGTGTTTTGTGACACGGAACTCACAGCCCCCTTCAACGTCAGTACTGGGGTGAAGCAGGGCTGCATTGTGTCGCCGTTTCTCTTCATCCTGGCCATGGAGTGGATCATGAAGAATTCCACCGAAAGAGAAAAGAGAGGGATCAAATGGACCATGACCATGACAGCAACAACAATGCTGGAAGACTTGGACTTTGCTGATGACATTGCCCTGTTGTCACACCGCCACCAAGACATGCAGGAGAAAACAAATGCCTTCTCAGAAACAGCTGGAAACCTTGGCTTGAAGGTCAGCGCAAAGAGAACGAAAAGTTTGAGAGTGAACGCCAGAGTCCAAGAAAACATCAAACTAAATGGAGAAGAAATTGAGGAAGTTGACAGTTTTACCTATCTTGGGTCCAAGATGTAAAACACCGGGGATGCAGAGGTGGAGATTCGAGGCAGACTGGCAAAAGCCAGCCAGGCCTTTGCCTCACTCAGGAGCACATGGAAGGCAAAAAACAGCATTCAGAAGACCAAGCTCAGACTCTTCAAGTCAAATGTGATCAGCACCCTCCTTTATGGATCAGAATCATGGAAGATGACCAAAAACATCGGTAACAGGCTTGACGTCTTCCAAAACAGATGCCTTAGGCGAATACTTAACATCTTTTGGCCAAACACCATCACCAATGAAGAACTCCATCGAAGAACTGAAACCGAGTCCACCACCACGCAGGTTCAACGAAGGCGTTGGCCATGGATTGGACATGTGCTTCGCCAGCAGACAGCAGACCTCTCCAGAATCGCCTTACGGCCGAAGAAAACGAGGCCGCCCACAGGAAACTTGGAGAAGAACAGTGGAAAGGGAGATGAAAGGAAAGGGCTGGACATGGGGTCGCCTGGAGCGAGTTTCAGCCAATCGACATCAGTGGCGGGCTCTGGTTGAGGCCTTATGTGCAACTAGCACGAAGAGGATTGATTGTTTGATTGATTGATTGATTGATTGAACAGTTTGTTCCCTTGTTCTCTCATCCCTGTTATCCTCTTCTTATTGTTATCTTTGTTTGAAAGAATGAATGGGAACATGAAATCATGATGAGTTTTCTTGACAATAAGGTGTAAATAATAAATGACATGGATGCGTGTGATTGAATCACATGACAGCATGCATTTCACAATTACTCTATTCTTTTATTATTAGTTTATTTTAAAAAATAGACATCCACAATGAGTTATTTTTAGGATTTTTGTTGCAGATATGGCTACCTACAGCAGGTTCACAAAAACAGCGGATGGCAGGTTAACCCTACTGCTGTCATTACACCCAAGGATGCTGTGCACAGCCTTCCACACCTTCCAAAGTATGATTAACTAAAGGTGTTTAGTTACAGGGCGACATGAAGTAGGCCTAATTGTAGTTAGTCTTAATGGAATTGTAAGATATGGAATGTTGAGATATATTTTGAGATTTTCAGTGTTACCAGGGATACTATAGTGGTTCTCTTCTTACTGTCAGAATTCAGGACAAGGATAAATTCAGTCAGATTTATTGATGATAATAAATGAGAGTATGGACGTGTATAGGTGGCAGCAATTGCTGTCTGTCTGCCGAGACCAACGCTGAGCCTCTTGCGAAGTTCTCCGGCCGCTGTTAGTCTCGGCGAGCCTTAACAATGAGTGTAAATAAACCGGAAGTTATATCATCCAAAGCCTCGTTCTAGTAGTTAAACTGAAACGTGACTAAACCGGAAGCTATTTCGTAACCAGCGTCGTTCTACGACTTAACTGAAAAAAATCGTCTGCAAGCAGTCCAGTAATACAAGTCTGTGATGAGAGAGAGAGGGAAAGGAGATGGAGACATATATATTGTTTACGTGTTGTGTATGTGGTGACAACCTTAAGAGTAGCAGAAGAGATACAGACATAACGATAAAGTTGGTTTTCTGTACCTTTCTATTTCTTGTGGCTGTATTCGACAGGTTTTTGACACACTTAACTGCAAGCGTATCAGTGAACATTCCTGTGCAGCGGTCAGATCTATTGCATCTGATTGAGAGAGAACAAGACTTTGCTGTCTCAAGCAATAATGACCAGGTGATTTTCTGCATCGATGATCATCCAGTCTTACTGTCCATATAATAACTTTGTGTGGTTATCTCCCAATATAGCTATGATGTTTTTACCAATAGAGAATTAAGTGTGGGAGCTGCTGAAGAATGTGTAACATGTCTGCTCATTAGTGTACTTGACTTTGGAGCAGAAAGTCACTGTATCATTCAAGTTCCAATTGGAATGTGGCTGAAGAACTTCCTCTGCCCGACACAACAACTTTCCAGAAGAAGTAGTTCATGTTTATCAGGGGAGGTAAAGGAAGTAAAAAGAGGGCTGTCTCCATCCTTCACATGCCCTGTGCATCACATATCCTCACTGCCACTTCAGCCGCTAGATTAAGGGACTCTATCTTCTAGCTTTTAAAATTGCTGCGTAAATTTGCATCTTTTACGTAGACTTAGAATTTGTCATTATTTGTCATCAATTTGCTGCTACATCATTACATATTAGAATCATACTTACCTGTCATTTGTGTGTGTGTGCCTTTGCCCATATATCCCTGTAATTTGTATTTGAAAGAGGTTACTTTTATGTACAGCATAGTTTAGGTTCAGATCTGCACCAAAGTAGCCCACATGTTTACCCTCAGCCCAGTGTGTTTTAATATTTGTCTTTTGTTGGGTCTTTCTGAAGAGAGTGAATATTTTTTTATTTGTGTTTAAGATTACAGCAGGGAATGTGGTATCACCAAAAATAAATTGCTAAGCATGTTGACATATTGTAAATGGCTGTTAACAGGTGGTGGTGACAATACTGACAGGTGTGCCTGGCAGTGAAAAAGAAACCCTGTGTACTCATCTTACTACAATAGGCAAGGATCATATCAGGTACAGACTGAGATCAAGCAAATTTGAACTGCTAAGCATGTTACTACAACTATTCAGATCTATCAATATGAACACATCTTTAAACATCTATAAAATTCATACATTTGTACTTTAAAATTAACATTGTTCTTCACACATATGTGCAACCATGTGGAATTATAGCCATAGAGCTATACATGCATATACTGGTAACTGTAACAAGTGAAGGGGGATCCCTGGTTCCAGGCACTCTCCTCTCACACATATGAATACAGACATTGTATAATGATATTAAGTATATAGGTATGACTTTTTCTGTGTTGTGATTTCATCTGTGTCCTTCTCATTCCCTGTCAGTCTCCATTTCTTGAGTGTAGCTACCTGCTTCGCACTGACGTAGGACTGAAGCTAACAGTTGTAGCTACCTGCTTTGCACTGACGTAAGACTGAAGCTAACAGTGATGTGTCTTATTGCTAGGTGGACTGTGGTCAGTCAGATAGAACAAGCAACACTGGATGTGGTTCAGCTACACAGGATGCTCAGCTCAGCTGTGACGTCACATTGGCAGCAAGAGGCTAATCTGCGTCAGACCCGTGTTCTTCTAGTGGCACCAGGGTCTGTAACAGTGTACTTGTGTATGTAGTGACAGCTGCTCCTGGGTCTTTATCACATGCCCAGCTATAGTGTGTTCCAAGATCTCAGAATGGCACATTGTACTTTATTTTAGCAAAAGTTTGTCTGCTTTTTAGAGCCAATGATACTGCTGGACACAACACTGATGCCACTTGTTAATCTACCTGAGTTTCTATTTATCTACAATTGACCTCCCAGAAACTGTGATCATCCTGAATCTGAACATTTCTGTAGAGAAAGGGGAAATCCATAAAATATTTCACAATGGAGATAAAAGCCTTTGCAATAAATTCAGCTAGTCTGCTGGACTTGTATCTGACAGTGAGAACATACTAGTGTGTAAAAACTGCAAACCATAATGAATGTTATGATTTATAAATAGAGCTACAGTTTCAGCGTTAGCATGACACCCTTTTACAATGTATAATAATCAGGGTAAACAACAGTCACAAATGACTCTTCATAATACAAGAGGGATAATAATATGAGGGATAGTAATATATTATTAGTTAAGGGATCCCTACAGATACCCACTTGATACACAACATCATTTATTACGCTGTTAAAACCACATTTATTTGCCTTAGCTGTGTTCTCTGTGTTGCTGGAAAAAAAATTAGCATTCATGAAAAAGCATTAAAAGAAATGGAGAGAATTAATCCTTGATCTGATTTAAATGCATATGAAGAAAAAAGGCATAAAAACAAGTGATATGACTTATGCTGGGATTGACATACTTTTGACTGATACCGACTAGGGTAGAGGTTTTCAAACTGTGGTACATGTACGCAAAGGTATGGCGGGTGGTATGCGAACACCATGCGCCAAAATAAAAAAATGTGTATATATATATTTTACGGGGCTGTATGTAGGGTTGGGAGGTGGTACTCGGTCAATTCGAATTTTCGAAAGAGGTACGCGTCTGGAAAAGTTTTAAAACCTCTGGACTAGGGGACACAAGGGATTTATGATCTAGCGATACTATGAAGTAGTGTTGTCTCCCTTGGTACATTTCTTACCTTGCACTTTTCCGGACTTTTCACAGATTTGTTAACACTCCAGATGTAGTCAGTGCAATTCTCAGGCACCCAGAGGCCAAAGTTCGCAATGGTTTGAAAATTGGTAAGAGTGTGTTTGCATGCGGACAAGCTCTTACAGATTTTATGCACTTTTATTAGTGGAAAGTTTAAAAAATGTTTATTTGCTAAAATAATGCATGAATTGTACATGTTAGTCTTTTCTGCCTTATTCTTATTATCGCCACCACTGTAACCATTTCTTCCACTTAATTTTACTTTTTGTGAAGAGTATATGATTATAGTCTCATAAAAAACTTCATTCTTACAGGAGCAATCACAGCTTGCATTGACCCACTCAACACCTTCATGCAAAACAGGTATTTTTTTCAATTTTATCATTGATAACTTTATTATTGAAAGCTTAGAGTTGCTTTATGTGATGAAAAGATGAAATAATAATACTTTGATGAAATATGGGTAAGGTCTAATAGGTATAATTAGAGTAAGACATCTGTAATAAGTAATAATAATGAGCTGTGGTAGGGTTATAATAAATTATACTAAAGTATTTGTGGTAGAGTTTAAATAATTTATGATGAAGTATTTGTGACAGGGTTACAATAAATTTTGCATATTTTTAGTATATATGTGCAAAATTAGTACATGTGCTAACATGATACTGACAAAAATGAGAGATCACAGTATTAGAGATCAGTCATAGCCCATGCAGAGAGAAAAGAGACACAAGAAGACATCACAACTCCTGTATTTAAAGCTCAAGTCTCAAATTATCATAATCTTGATTTTTCTAATAATTCTGACCCAGTTCTTTACCATGACTTCAGTGATTGACTAACCTGTCACCAAAGGATGAATGGATGGGTGGACATTCTCTTTATCTGATAGCTGTTGGTTTCTTCATTTCTGAGGTTTCAGAGTGCGATTTTTATAACTAATACATTAGCTGCTTAGTCTTTTAAGTTCTATTCTAACGTGGGGCATGATTTCAACATTTTTGTCTGCTACATTACCTTTAATTTGACAGTAATGTGATGAGACATGTCTGTAGGATGACATTGCCAATGTTGCTGAACCAATGTGCCCAAGGCTGGGTGAACAACATTATCTTCACCTCACAGACAAAAGCACCAGTAAGTGTCTCAATGTAAGACATTGTTCTGGCAGAGGGAAGTGCATACAACAAACTTCATTTGTTTTATTGTAGTGTAAATAACCTAGCTGTTATTGGTAACATCAGCTTTGTCTTGCAGACCATAGCCTAATTAATTCTTGGCACAAAATATGAACAGTAACATCACACACACACACACACACACACACACACACACACACACACACACACACACACACACACACACACGCATGCACGCACGCACGCGCGCGCACACACACACAGTGGGCCTGCGACTGGCACAGGTTTTACTTCCAAAATTTTTAATCAAAACTAATTTTTTTTTAATGAGCTAACATGATCAGACATTAGCTTTGTAGGCCTAGCAATAAGTTGATGGCGCCATGTTGGGAAATTATTTTAGATTAGACCTTAAAAATAACCATAATGCCGCCTAAAAAAGTGTAAAATATATTTTGAACTGGAATTAAAGATAAATGAAACAGATACATTTACATGTATTTTGTCTTTATCGGCGACAACAAATCATTATCAGTATTGAAGCGGGCAGAAATCAAGAGGTGCACACGTTTCCCAGGGTGGTAGATTCCATAGCCCTTTTAGTTCTGGCATAGGGATTAAAGTGTTGTAGTCTCCAAGCCTTGTTTTCTACGATGTCTTCAGTTTCAGTTGCACCATTGTAGTCTCCATACTTTGTGTTTTCTTCTATGTCCCCTTTTCAGTTGCGTGTTGGGGACATTGCGGGCGGGTGTGCATGTCCCAAGAGATTTCTTTCTTTATTTAGTAGGGGTTGTAAGGCAACAAGGGCACATTGTACATTTCATCGCAGAGCATGAAGGCAGAATCTTTTAATCTGTACAGGCTAATACACGTTTTTCCATTTATTACACTGCTCTTTCTCTGGCCTTAAATGCATAATAAAGAAAATACATAATTTTCTACATGTAACTTCATTATTTGAAGACAAAAGCAGCAAAAATCGGAAGATATACTTGGGTTTCCAAAATATTTATGATTCATACAATCAAGACAGAGTTACCAAACCTTCTGTACATACTAAAACGCTCACTGTTGTTCACGTGATCGTTCCATATTTTGCCAGTCTCAAGTCCATCCTTGAAAGCACGCATACATTCTTTCAGTCTTCTCACACCAAAGTTCTGTCAAACGAACCAAAATCCATACTGACATAAGTACACCGAGCTTATATTTGTGACCCAGTTAACTTTGCACTTTACGTTGCATAACACTGAATAAGCTTTCAATTCACAGTTGAATTTATCATGATTGGCCATCTGCTTAGCTCATTATATACCATGTCATTTGGTGTACGAATATGAACAAGTGCAGAAAGGAATTCTTTTCCACAATATTGTACAGCTTTTTTTAGTCCCCTGATTTCTGATCCATACTGTACAAATGGCTGTATTTGAGCGTCGAACAATTTGAAAATCACATCAACAAAAATTAATTATTATAGGCACGTAGCCTTAGCATCATAAATAATAAAACGTTTTCTGTTTGGGATAGCTCTGTATGCGTTACAAAGCTTAAGTATAGTGATATAATAGACACCTAAGTATTTATAGGCATTCACAACAGGTAAGCTCACTCCACAATATATCTTTCTCATCTCTCTCACTTAAATATCCGCCTTTCTTTTTTTTAAAAAAGCAGCATTACTTTTATCCATATTTACATTTAAACATAATGTCGATGCTGCTCTCTGTAAGTTGTTTAGCTGTATCTACAGAGCTATAGTTTCAGGGAGAAGTGTCAGTCGTCTGGTAAAAAGATACATATCTCGAACGCATCCATTGCAATGGTGTGTTCCGCTGTTTATCACATCGAATGCAAGCAGGCGAACAGAGAACAGGGCTGCACGCATCTCTCTGTATGACACCGGAAGAACAATTAATTTTGTAACGCCACTTCTAACACGGGCCTTTACACTACCATACATACGTCTAATACAATGGAGTAGTTTACCTTTTATACCATTTTTTGGCAGAACAGGCCACACACCTTTATCAAAAAGAATGTTGACAAATTTCGGTGACCAAAGAGTCAGAGAAGGAAATGTCTTAATTTTAGTTATTAGTTATACTGTATGTATGTGTCTTGAACGTTCACAATTTTGAACCTTCACGGGGATGGGGGAGGGAGCCTATTTCCCGCGTGAATTGAGAGACTATTGTTTTACATATGAATGGTGTGTACGCTAGTCAAATACAGCACTTAAACAAGACTTTTTAGACATTATAGTTCCTTGATATTGGTTGATTTTACTGTTTAATACATATTAGTCTTGAGAATAAGATACCTGACTACTCAATGCTGATGTTTCAGAGTGAGCTGCTGGACACCATTCAGAGCATGATCAGAAGCCTCAACAGTGATGTAGCGCTCCTGCTGGCGGAGAACGGGGAAGTCAAGAGGTAGCCACCATTTTGGAGAATTGTGCATTTGTGTGATCTTCACCTTCAAGTGTCGGTTTGACCTCTTCCGATTTTTCATATCCGTTCATCGTTATGTGCTTTATCTGAACCACGTCTGAGCTTCCTACAAAAAAATATTCGTTGAAACATTGTTTGAAAACCACATTCATCCTCTGTGCCGTATGCCCAACCTTGTTTCTCGTGAATTTTCTAAGCAGATAAAATACTGAAATGGGTGCCTCTAGTTTAAGCGATCTTTTATTCTACAAAGATTTGCAGATACTTGATTATTCTGTCACCGATAACTAAAATTGGTTTAGTTTGCATTCTTTTAGTTCAGCTCGTGGGAGCCTTCAAAGTCTTTGATGGGAACGAATAACGTACAACATTGATACGACTGTGTTGAATGGCTGTTGAATTGACAAGTACTGTTTCTTATGAAGATTGTTACCAAGCATTTCGAATGTTGTCAACAAAGCTGTAGTTTTCTTGTTCGTTTAGTAGTGTAGTTTTTATGTCAAATGGAAAGTTGTGTGGTGTGGCAGGAGCACAGACCTGGACCAGGTGCTTAGTGACACCGCCTTTGACGAGCCTGCCATGATACGAGCCCGCCTGCTGCTTTTCTCTGGCTGGTGAATATCTTCACAGTCTAGCGCTTGTGGCTTTTTCACTGGACCAGAGAGATACCTAAAAGTCGTAACTGACAATAGAACATTAGACACGCATGTTTCTCACACCTGTCAGTCTGGTCATCGTTAAGTCTGCTGTCCACTGTATATTGTCTGGCCACATCAGCATCACACTCGTCTGTGCTTTAGTCCCGTTGCTCCGTAACCCTGACGTGTCATGCTGTGCTCTCTAACCCTGACGTGTCATGCTGTGCTCTTTAACCCTGATGAGTCATGTTGTGCTCTCTAACCATGATGTGTCATGCTGTGCTCTCTAACCATGATGTGTCGTGTTGTGCTGTCTGATGTCCTACATGCTAGTCATAGTCAGGATGTTGGGACTCTTCCTCTCAAAGCACGGAAACGAGGGTTTGTTACATCTCACATTCACACTCTGCACTAGATATCCAGTCAAGCTTGCATACAAGAAAAAAACTGTAGTACTTTGTACAAACGCTGTACAAACATTGTAATACTCTGTACAAACTTTGCTAGCACAAATACTTGCTTCCCCTACCCGCCCAAGCCTTACCCATGTCTGTAAACTTCTCTCTTCACTCCAACTACAACGCTCCTCTGCTTCTCATGTGGTTAGTTTTCTTGTTTACATTGTTTGTTCAAACACGGGGGCTCGCTTCTCTTTTAAATCCACGTAGGCCATTTACTGTCAGCTGGCACTTACATGAGTGAATTTTAAAAAAACATATTTTCGTAAATGGTGTTTCTGTAATTATCAGACCGAAACATTCGTTGGAGATCATTATAGCCGCTTATTTCATATGCGTTTGAATTATCTGTCTTTTGATTTCTCTGTCGGTCCCTGTTACCAGATCGATGTCGTCTGCAAAGCTCAGGTTGCAAATGATCCTTCCACCGATATGTGGTTGTGTGAAGGTCTTGGAGGTTTTCGCGAGATGTACGCCAAAAGGATATTGAACAGTAAAGATAATGCCCCCTGTCTTGTGAAAGTAAGCTCCCTTTTAGTTATTCACTAGTTCTGCACTCGTTGAGCTCTTCTACTGCAGCTCTTCGATGAATTGGAAGAGACCCTCTTCAATGTTGAATTGTTGCATCACACGTCATAGCCCCTCGTGCCAGACTCTGTCAAAAGCATTTTTGAAGTCCATATTGTGATAGAGGTCCCGCTGATGCTGAAGATGCTTCTCTATCAGGATGCAAAAGTTAAAAGGTGTGCTCAGTGGTGCTCCTATCTGGTCTGAAGCCAGCCTGGTCTTCTGCTAGCAGTTCCTAGGCGGTGATGAGATTCAATATTACTTTCAGCATTGCTTGGGTAGCTAATTCGACTTATTGTTCTGTAGTATTGGCACTTTTGCTGTGTTTGCATTTTCCTTTTTTATTTTTTGGAAGGGGTATGACTAGTGACAGCATCCATTCTTTGCGTTACAAAAATTTTTAGCACAGAACAGTGAGGACGTTGGTTGTTTCATCCCCATCCTGCTTGAGCAGTTCAGCTGGGACCTTGTCAACGCAAGGTGATTCCCTCCCTTCCGATTGCATACTGCTTTCTTGACATCTTTCCGGAGAACTAGTAGGTCTGCAAATTTGCTAGTTCTATTCTGGTTGTTTTGAAAAATTTTGAGGTCTGTTTTCGGGTGGAAGCTGTGCAGGTCTTTGCATTATTAGGACCATCGGTTGAATACAGCAGTGCTTTCTGTGAGAAGGCAGCCTTTGCTGCCTTCGATGACTGAGGTTTTGTGTTGACCTTTTTTGGTGAGGGTCTTTAGTAGTTGGTAAGCGCTTTTTGCTGTCACGCCGTGCCGTTCTGGCACTGACCGTCGATCCAGTTTTCCTTGGTTGCTTTTATTCCTTTCCTGATGACACAATTCACTTCCTTGTACCTGGAACCTGCTTCAAGTTTGCTTTTCTTCTTTTTTTGTCACACAAATAAAGGACTTCGCTTGTGACCGAATGTTGCTTCTTTTTCTTTGGCGCTCTTTATTGTGCAGACGATATACTTTTCCATTTACGTCTCGTCTCGTTAACGTTCAGTTAGTCTTTGTCCAGTCTCTTCACTGCCAGCGAAACCTGATCGTCATAAGCATGTGAATTATCGTCTACAGCTTGTTTTATTGTGCAGACGATATACAGAGCGGTAATGAACTTTGTGTTTATGCGCATCTCAAGACGGTCATTCCGTCCCAGACATCGGGGCACGCGACACAGGCAACGGACGAGAAGCACACGTGTCTGTCCCATCATGTAATCGTTTGTGTCCTTTCCATCCCCGCTGCTTGTCCCTCGAAGTTTACCTTACTATCATGATTCACGTATTATCCTTTTATGTTGCTATGAAAAAATCTCGTAGATTTACTGGATTATGAGTACCGCCTGCGTTTGTCTTGGCGGAGTCAGACCACCTTATTTCGGATCGAACGTTCCCCACCCCTAAGTTATTTTTTTGTATGCTCGGTGAGCAAACTCACCTTAGGGCGTAATTCTGCTTCTTCGTCGTTATCGAATGCTGTTACTGTTATTTGAGAACAGAAAACTCTTGTTTTATTTACAATGCCAGTGTTCTTGTTCCGCAACAGTATCAGAGTAGGTCAGTATACCAAAAATGATCTGCAGGCGTGTGTTGTCTTTGTTAATTGTGTGAGCAGGAAGCTGCTGAAGAGTCCGTCTGTGCAGTGCTCTCTGGACATGAAGGACATCATCCTCAAGTTCTCACGGCCCCTGGAGAAGGCCAGGCTCCTGCAGCGACTGAAAGGTCAGACCGAGAGCGTGACGTCTACGAGGTAGTGTGATGTAACTGGAGTGCATGTAACTAATCGATAATTTGCCCCATTTACCGAAAGGCTCTTTTTAACTGGACAAATATGAACAAATGTTGGTAATAAAAACTTTCTATAGTGTTCATCCATATTCGTACCATAAAGAACTGCCTTTTCAACTCACCGAATTCTTCACCTGTTTTCGTATGTCATCCATCAACAGTCACGTCTAGCTTGTTTACAAGTTTATCTGTCTTCACCTAAAGCCACGGCAACTTGAGTGAACTCTCCACAGTGTAGGCCACGTGTTTTTGTTTTTGTCGTGTGAAGCGTTTTCAATCTTGATAGAGATATGGCAGACTCGAGTCACTCAGGTCCTGTGCATACCTGTAGGAAACAGAGGTTTAAACACGTCAAATGTCTTCTGTGTCACAGCTCTGCCCAAGACTTTGTCCAAGTTTCCTTTTGAGGGCAACGTGTATTACATTGTGGGCTACGTGCTGTTTTCAGGTAAGTGCGTTGTAAGAAACACCAACAGTTGTAAGAAAAGATTTGGAGCGGTCATGTAAATATTGTAGGAAAAGAAAGGACTGCTATAACACCCACATGTTAAGAATTGATTGACTTGCTTTAATCGGATTTATTTGGTTATTTTAAGGAGTTTCATATGCTGTTCTGTCAATATGTGCTCTCCTTTCATGCCTGAAGCTGGCACCAGTTGTTAGTTTATTGTCAGCCTGTTTGTTCCCTGCTTACTGCATTCTTCGTTTGTGACAATTGTCAGATGTTTTCTTTTCATTACAAAATGTTCTACACTATCTTGCCCTCCTTGTGGCCTGTTGACTACACTGGTGACCCCCTGATTACTAATACCCTCACTGACCTTGTCTATGCACGGTGTCAGCAGACGTGGCGGGCACAGTAGACATCCGCTACACGACGCTAAGTCAGAACCTGGTCATGCGCACGCAGGGCCAGCAGTCAGCACCCATCATCAGAGGACAGCACCAGTACTTCATGGTTTTCACCGGCTGCAGCCTGAGGGAAGACGTGCTGAAGGACTGGTTGCGAGCATGCGCAAAGCAGGTGACGTGGGAAGATGGGGTGGGGGTAGTCCATTGCTCCAGTCCATGTTTCAATGTTTTTGTGTAGAAATTATGTCATGGCTGAAACAGTTATCGCCTGCTTCATGTGCTTTGTTTGTATCTTTTGGCAGAAACCAGAGAAGAAAAAACACTTGGTTAGATCAGACTTGACGCAGAAGGAAATCTGCAACGTTCACGTAAGTAGTCAGTCAGATACTCTCGACCTGGCCACGTAAGTTCTTAATGAGATACTCTTGACCTGAGGATGTAAGCTATTGATTAGATACTCTCAAGATGGTGGCGTACGTTATTAATTGCTTACTCCTCAACACGCTGTTGTACGCAGCGAATGTCTACAAAATGGTATCTGCGGTAGCACACAAAGTAAATCAGCTGTCGGTGCGCACGATAAAAAAAAATCAAAAAGTTATTATTGGTTTTAGTCATAAGTAAGAGAAAAAGTGTAATAGAAATCGTACTAAGATTACTTTTAAACGCATTGATAGTGTGTTAGTGAGTGTAGTAACTCAAAGTAGACAAAAGACGTTACGTTGATTGTCAATACAGCAACAGCTTATTTTGATTAGTTACTGTTACAGAAAGAGCGACACCTGGAGTCTCTTCCTCCTGGCTGGTTCTACAACGGCACACAGTTTGTCAGCATGATTGGCGAGCGATCCGCTCAACACCCTTGTATCCTTTTTACCCTATGCAAAGAGTAGGACATGGGAAGGCTATTGCTTGTTGTATAGGCGCCCTTGAGTGTTTCTTGGGCTAACCAAACCATTGGCTGTTGTATAGACGCCTTTGATTATTTATTCGACTAACCTGGCTATCGATTGTAGTAGCCCTTGACTGTGTTTAATCGCCCTTGGTTGTGCATTGGACAAACAAGGATTTTGATTTTTGTATAGTCGCCCTTGACTGTGCACTGGACTAACCGAGCTAGTAAGCATCCATAAGACTATTGCTTGTTGTATAGCCGCCCTTGACTATGCACAGTGATGGAGCAGTTTCTGACGGACTACCTGAAGGCCAGGAACGAGGAGGTGGATCGTTACAACGCCGCCATAGACAAGGACAAGTACCCGGACTTGTTCTCGTGACCGGCAGCCGCCGGCCATCACAAGGACCTTGACTTGTTTTGACGAACCACACCCGGTCAAGCTGCATGGCGTTGCTTGAAATGTTAAACAAGAGCGGGGGTGAATTGTTGTAGATTAATACTTTAAGCACATAGGTTTTTCGTTTTGTTTACAAAATACTTTACAGGACGTGTAAAATGAATTCTGCTGTCGAATGTTGTCTTCAGTTGTATGATGTCTTCCTGGTCTAAATGAGGTCCTTTAGGTGATATGCGTTAGTTTATAGTGAGTGTGTTGGTATGTACTGTTGGTCAACAGTACCGTGGTATCCAGACTGCACCAAGAAGCTCACGGGTCAGGGTGACTGTGTTCATTTAACAGCACAGAGTAGTAGGCAGGTCAAGAGAGGCAGCAGTTTCCAGACAATTGCATGATGCTTATCTAAAAGCAAAACATCTCATGACGTGTGTTCTTTTACTTACAAGTTAAATGAAATATTATAGGGGTCAAAGAGCGAAAGTGTCCGGTCAACTGGAGGGAGGCTTACTTGGCGAGAAAAGAGCGAGAGCACTGTGAATAAGCCTAACAGTGTGTGGTGGTGAGAGTCACCGGCCTCAGGTCACCACGGTGTGAAGTGTGACCATTGTACTGGAGTTTTTAGCAGCTGTGACGAGTGGCTGGTTGTTTTCGAGGTCTGTACAGTCGTGCCTTATAGCTGTTTCGGTCAGATCATTGTTTCTTCAGTAGTATAGCGGTGCCGAGGCCGA
This sequence comes from Marisa cornuarietis, assembly GCA_004794655.1. Lineage (NCBI taxonomy): Eukaryota > Metazoa > Mollusca > Gastropoda > Architaenioglossa > Ampullariidae > Marisa > Marisa cornuarietis. The sequence continues at coordinate 2,526,868 of SMMW01000066.1, forward strand.
TGCTGGGGCCACCTGTAGACCCTTACTAGCCACCCACCAACAGCACAAGACAGCGATGAATGTCGAATGTTTCAAATTCAGGGGAATTCATAGATTTTACTATTTGAAGATGATGTCACACTTAGTCATTTGTATGAATGTTTCGGTAATAGGGTGTGAGTCCAGGTCAGCTCCCCTGACGAGCTTTGGTTAGGCGCAGTCAATCAACAGAATTACCAGAGTGTAAGGGGAAAAGGTGAGGAGGTGTGTGTCTGTGTGTGTGAGAGAGAGAGAGGAAAATGTCATTGTGCAGTGAACTGGTCACTGCACAATGACATTAGATGATGCAACTGTTATATAGATTACGTAACTCTGAACACCGCAACAGTGATTAACCAACATCAGCGTGGCTAACTGACAGTTATTTCACATTCAATCTCACCTTCATTCTTTGTGGTTTGCTACATCTGTAAGTTTCTTCATGTTTGCCCTGATAGTGCTGGGGGGAATGTTGATCAAATTGCTTGAGCAATGTTATAGTATTTTGATGTGTATTGTTGTTTGATGATTGCTGTAATAAAATACATTTAGGATACGGTTTTCTTTTATTGAATTGCTTGTGGACATCGGTGGCGGCTGCTTATTTTCTTTTGAGTGTTAACGCAGATTATCTGAGTGGCTGTCGTTTTGCTGGTCTTTCCATGACTAACGTCATCCCATGCCACTTAGTGTGCAACAACTGCATAATGTGACTGAAGTCATTATCGATTCCCTTAAGTTGTATCAGAATATTTAGGTGTGAACGAGGTCTTTTGAGTCTGATGCTCAAAATGGATGCGAAGACTGTCTTCTAGCCACGTCCACACTAGTGTTGTTTTAACTGCAGAGTAGAGGGAATGATGCGGCGCTTGTCATTTTGTGTCGGCGCTTAGACATGCTGCCAAAGGTCTTCTGCTTTATCTCTCCGTAAACAAGTAGTAGATGGCAAGAACATTGTTTTTAAATTAGTATTTTTTCATTCGGACATGTCCGTAAGGAAAGACACTGCTGTGTTCTTTAGTATCCCAAACCTTCAGGCAAAATCTTCTATTGATTGCAGGAGTGCTCATTATTTGCCTCGAGACAAGTTGTGATCGTGTTCGTCTTTCTATTTTCGAGTTGAGATTGAAATCAGAATGCACAAGCCCTGCTCCGGACAGGCTCCTTCCCCTGGGAGGGTCTTCTGTCACCCTTGCTAGGACGTCTCTTGGGGAGGGGGGGACTGGCCAGTGCCCGGATTACAGGGACGCAGTCAAGCTAAGGGAGTGAGCAGGACTTGATAGCCTTCATAAAAACACAAATTTTACAAGAAACTTCCTCTAGTAGCGAGTGTATTCCAAGCGTTACACCATAAACGTCGGCAAAAAATTCCTGTTTCTTTGGAGTCTATAGGCATTTGTAGTTAAGCCGCATTTGGTTTGTCAAAACACAGGGGAAGGTCTCGAGACATGCTGAAAATGGTGTACCGTTTCATCATCTCTCCAAACTACATGGCGATGAGTTGTGGGCTTCCCCTGACGCTAAAGATGGATGGATCTGTAGTCCAAGCACCAAGCGCGGCTATTCCACCTGATGGACCAAACTGGCGTCACCATGACAGCATCTGTATCCGCGTTCATCTGTGAGCTCCAGTCACAACTCGCAGAACTCCGTCTCCTCGACTGAAAAAAAAATGGAAAAGATGTTTTAAGATTGAAATTAGGGCAGCTGTTTCTAGAACTATGGTGACTAATTTTAAAAGTAAAATAAGTACTTCCATTACATAAAGGATGTTTTCCAGTCGAGTATTTTATATTTTCTTTCTTATTCTATCTTGGTCCTACTCAGTCTGTCTCGTCCCTCAGTTCATTGTGGGGTACACGTAGCCTCTCAAATCGTTAACAGATTTTGCTAACTTCTGGTCAGAAAGGCTCCTCTCTCTTTTTTTCCTTCAAAAATGCTCCACTGCTTTCCTTATTTGTGGTTAAAAAAATCATGTTTGCAGTTTTGGTATTAAAAATTCGCTTTTCTTTTGTAGTGAGGAAGTCTCTGCTTTTCTTATTTCTGGTCAGAAAGATTTCCTACTTCCGTTCCGTCTGGTAAGAAATATTCACTGGTTGACTTACTTCTGATCGGAAAGATTTCAAACCTTAATTCTGGCCAGAAATATGCCACTCTTCCCCTATTTTTGGTCAGAGAAGTTCACCATCAACTCAGAAACCCCGACGGTCCTACTTGATCGTAGAGGTCACGAACGCGCTGACTCTGCGCGCAGATATAAGATCTTGTCCATCGCGACAGGCGGACCAACAGCTTGGTGACCAACGACCTTAATCACCAGTGACACAGGGAAAGAAAATTCAAACCTCGTCTGTCCTGATACGGGATCTGAAACTGCAGCCAGGCCAGGCGGCGGCCGGGAAATTTAGAACGAGGAGACTGGGAGGAGAACAGGAGGGAGGTGACGGTACTTGACTTTCGGGAATGCGCGCGCAAAAGCGTGTCAGAGAAATAGTGCACAACAGAGAGGAAGGATCTTGCTGCTGTTGGGACACGTTTGGCGCAATCAAGATCTGCCGGTGTGATGTCTCGGCGCGCAGGGACTGCCATGTTTTGGAAGAACTTTTATTGAAAGGGCAGGGAGCAGTGCTGTCGTATGATGTTCGTTTATGAATAGGAATTGTGCAAATAATGCCCGTCTCCCTAGGGACGGGTTACAAAGTTAGGCGTGTCGGGCCTTCCTTTTCCTTCAGACCTGCCCTGTTATGTTCAATTACTTATCAGAATGCTTCGCCTTCAAATGAAATCTTGATTGATTTTCTCTAAATCGCACAGCGTGCCTCTTATCAAAGTTGAAAGCTGACGGCCGTGGCTCCTGGGGTGGCGCTAGCTTAAAAAAAAAAAAAACTCAGGGCACGAGGTGTTAACATTTGATATAAGAGTCGTCTCCTGTCGGCTGTTAGTTTGCCTATCCGTCCATTCGTTTGCGTGTTTGACTGCTTGATTTTCTTTCAGTCTGTCTGAAAGTCGCAACAAAAGGGAATATTCTGCTTTGACTGTTCTTTAAAAGGCTCATGCCGACGTCTGCCATGGATGTCAGTGAGAGTTCACAGCCACAGGAAGGCAACAGAAACGATTTGTTATGGGTTACGGTCCGTGCAAAAGTATAGACGAACCCATTCTTTTCTTTAACCAGTTATTGTATAATGGTCGACAGACGACCGTATTCATGGTCTGGGCCAGTGTTAAGCAATGATGCTCGTGAAATGGAAGGTAAAAATTAAACTGAAAACGTTATATTTTTAAAATTTTGAAATTGAAAATTTTGAAACTGCACGTGTGTTGATGCACTAAGATAACTTTGGTCGTAAAATAATTGTTGTTAAGATCCTGGCCATTTTAAAAGGAAATGTGGTTTTCAATGCTTCTAATATGTATAACTAATTTACTATTATGGTTATTTTTCAAATGTAACAGCCTCCCCCAAAAAAAGTTATATCAGCCTTCAACACAAACTTTAACAGTGTTTACAAAAAGAGTCAAACGAAAAGGCTGGCTGCTTCTCAAGGATCCGTGATGTCGGTCTTTTAAAACTTGCGCCTAAACACTACACAGGAACAGAAAACATCTCGTTCATCAAAAGAATGGTAAGGCTATAATTATCCGTTTAAATTGTCCATGTTACTGTCTTGGTTATTATTTACAACATTTTGTGGCTAGCCAAGACGTCTACAGATTTTATGAGTGCATATGTATTGTTGCAAGGTTCAGTGGGTGCACAGGCACAGGATACACAATGTGAGAGGTCAGACAGGTGCAGGATACACGAAGTGTGAGATTTATGTCTGTCAGTTGATCGACCCCTAATCGATGTGTCATTATGCACGGTGACACCCCAGTATGGTAGTGCTAATATGTCAGTCAAGTGATTCAGAAAACCATACACATCTACACCCTCACCATGACCTTGCTGTTTGCTGAACACGTCTTACACTGGGTCTTTGGGCTACATAATGATTAGTAAACTGTTCAACAGATTAGTGTTACTCGCAGATTAATGAGATAAGACTTGTCACGTCCAGACCAGAATTAAACTAAAAAAAGCACGCGCGCGCGCGCACACACACACACACACACACACACACATACACACACAAGCACGCTGACACACGTAGTATGAAGATATTAATTATACGAGCAGCCTTGCAGCCAGAAAACTATCTTTTAATAGTCTGTGGCTTTGATCGTATATCAGTGACCTCGTGCAGTCCTGGCTAGCAACTAGTCTTCTGGACAATCCAGTTTTGGCGGAAATTTGAGATAACTGCTGAAGGAGAGAGAAAGGAAATATGAAATACAAGCAATATATAATTAAAGATCAGCCGCGTAATTTTACAACCTAAGGTACTTTAATAAATTTAAATAAAGCAATCGAAACAACAGCAATATCAATAACTTACATGCAACTCAATTAACATTTTTTCCACAGAGAGAGAGAGAGAGAAACGAAAAAAAGAAAATTTGTGGAGGGGAAGATAGAGGTGAACATTCGCAAATGTCATCAGAGATTCCAGAATGAAGATGTAGACGGTGCTTTGGTGAAGGGAGATAATCGTAACAAAGGGAGGGACAGGGAGGCGAGAGATTTGCTTGAAGCTCAGGACGATCATTAGCAAGACCAAGAGCAGGAAAGACAGTACTCCCACAGCTCCGCGGACACTCGCTCTCGGCAAAAAAAAAAAAAAAAAAAAAAAAAAAGGAAAAAGGGGAAAAAATCTAGGAGCGGTGTATTGGTTTCATTCTTACACGGCCACGACTTGCGACCTGCTTTCTTCTCTTGTGGTCCACGGCTTTCTGCTCGCTCTGTCGTGAAAACGCAGTGAGCACACGTGCAGATGTGCACATTGTACTCCGCTGGGTCTAGGTGAGCGGTAATTACAACCATGAAATCCCAAGCAGGCTTAATCGGCACATAATAGGGTTGTACATACATGAGAACCTAAACATCTTATCACATTGAAAATGCATCTGACTGTCAAATGTACTCGCAACACAAGACTGTCAAACGCACTCACAACACAAGAATATTTTACTGTTAAACGCACTTTCACAGCAAGCATTTCTGACTGTCAAAGGCACTGGCAATACAAGCATTTCTGACTGTCAAACGCGCTGACAACACAAGCATGTCTCTGACTGTCAAACGCACTGCAACACAAGCATGTCTCTGACTGTCAAACACGCTGACAAGATAAACATGTGGAGGCGTGACGTCACTGCGCCGTCTTTACTTTCTACAGAATCCGCGAAAAGCGCATGCGCGGTGTGAAACTCCGCTAACGGTTTCTGCTTGGAGCTGCGGACCCCCTCCCTGTCTCCCTCTCACCCCACTGCTATCCGCAGCCAGATCTGACATTCCCATCATCCACAGCTACTAAGCTTTCAAAGTCTACATGAAGCAAGGAGATATCCTGTACGTTAGTGCACGATAAAAATTCAAAACCTTTGAAATTATGTCGTCTTCCGTCATAAAACAAACTCAACTAGTCATTTTCGCCTCCTCTTGCAAGATCGTTGAGATTTTTCTTTCATCATGCGAGAGGATGAGCGTAAGAGCTGTTCAGTAGATTGAGACATGTCGTCGCTGCAGGCATTCACGCCCTTGCGGCAGCTTGTATTACTTACCACAGCAGTTGGGGCTGCAATGAGGCGTAGTTAGTCGATACAGCGCCGTGGGGTGGAGTAGGACACCAGAGTAGATAGAAAAACATAAGAACTTGAGTAACGCTGTCTTTCATTGGCTCCTGTCTCTTTAAGAACATGTAATAATAATAATAATAACACACACACACACACACACACACACACACTGACGTGCAGTGACTTACGTACACACACACTTTTTATTGATCAGGCCTAGGCCTATTTCAAAGGGGGAAAGTGAGCAACAGCAAACATCCTGGCTATAAACTAAAATGTTAATACAATTCTGTAAAATATACCACAACAACATTATCTTTATACAGCAACACCAGTTGAGAATTGTAGTTGGCTGAGATCCAGTGGGCATCTATCTTTAAAAGTATGTAAGACTGAGGGTTAAAAAAAAAACGTGCCTGCCAGCTAGGTATGAGAGGCTCAATTACTAATCGGTTAGTAGTCAGAACTTGTGTTTCTAGTACAAATCCCATTAAGAAAACATTTTCTCGCAAATACTTGCTTCTATACAAGATACACACACATACAATTAGAGAGAGAGGGCAAGGTACGCAGAAACAGATTCAACAGGGAAGAAACCCATTTCATGGGGTAAAGTATCTCCATCTTTGCAGTGCGGTAGGCTTATTACACCACACCGGCTACAGTATCATGCTGTTTGTTGTTGTTTGGTAAACTACAGAGATATCCCAAACGTTTCCCTTGTAATTTTAAAAAGGAACAAGCAACTGAGAGCAGTTCTTACGATTTCAAAGCCAGTTCCCCATTCCGCGCACATTTCCTCTCCAAAGTACCTCCTCACTCACTGTCCATCGACTCCCACCCCAAGAGTGCTTCACCACCACCACCCCGTCCTTCCTCCCTCAGGAGTACGTGGAAGTTTGCGGGTGAATGGAGGGTTGGGGAGCGTGGTGATACAGGGTGGGTGCCACGCGCTGCAGGTGAGGTTATCAACATACACCGGCTGGACCCTTGGCTTGTGGCGTCTGCTATCAAAATGGACTCGCTTTAAAAAACGTCTCGACTGCTCCTTCAAAGAGTTGGATACCCCAAGGAATAGGGATTTTCGCTCGGTTTTTGCAAGTTTTCGCGCATGCGTAAACTTATGCATTAGCGTTAGCTCTAGAGACCACGGGAGTGCTTTTGAGATTCAGGGGATGTCGTCTGCTTCTTTCCATTTTTCGAAATGACTTCTGCTAATCTCGTAAACTGGCACAACGGCCAGGGAGAGTAGGGTGATAATAACCAGAAAGTGCACAAGTGAGTGAAGATGTTATTTCCATGCCAGTTGGGTTTAGATTCCAAATTTGTAAAAGATGTTAGTGTTTTCATGTAGTCATGTACCGGGTGATACCAAAAACTGTTTCTGCAATTAATGCATCGTTACTTTGTTCGAAACCTTTCTACCACCCCACCCCCACGCCTTCAACATCTTCCATTCTCAGCGATATAAGGCCAGACGATATTAACACCTGACGCTCGCTTCTTGCCTCCTTTTTCTTCTGTTTCTTGTTCGTTTGAAAGGTGAAGTCAGGCATGCTTTGCTCTCCTAGCAGTCTTGTCTACTCGTGTATTTCAAGAGTAACGTGTAGGAAGATCGTTCGACACTTTTTGGTGTTTGTAGATAAACCTTCCACCTCTTCTTCCCAACACACCCACCCCATCTCTGTCTCTCCGTCGACAGAGAGCAAAGACACGAGTTTCAGGCATGTGTACCACCTCTGCCTTTCATTCTGTGTGTGTGTGTGTGTGTGTGTGTGTGTGTGTGTGTGTGTGTGTGTGTGTGTGTGTGTGTGTGTGTGTGTGTGTGCGTGCGCGCGCGCGCGCGAGAGAGAGAAAGAGATTGAAGACAGAGTGGTGGGGAGACAATGACGAAGTGAAATACTGAGACAGAAACATTTCTGTTTATATTTTGCCTCTGCGGTATTGTGTTGCTAACAGCTTAACGCTTCGGAACGTAGAGTTCACAGAGTGCAATGCATTTGCCATTCTATTTATACAACTAGCTGAACGTCATCTAATGAATTTCATCTAATTAACGCCATCTATATAGCAAAAGGGGGCACATGAGACCTAGGTCACGCGCTTGCTCCTGATGTGCTATTTCTGTGCGTGGCTGAATGCAAAATGGTGTCCTGGGGCCTTTCTCCAATACCATCAGCACTCGAGGAAGTCATGACATGCCAAACATCTGGGAATATCTCTCCGGCAATATGTTCTGACAATATCCCCTCCGACTAGAGATCCCGTTGGCTACTATATATCGCTAACTATATCTTTTCGTTGCCGATTGGTTCAGTGCGCTTCATCAATTATTACCCTATTCCGAACGAGTGATACACATCGGTATCCGTCTGAAAATGACGCACATCGGTATCTGACTATTAATGAAAGTTTGTTAGCGGGGCTGCTTTTGGGAAGCCCATTGCAATGTTGCCTGAGAGCCACCAAAGAAGTGTATGGGTATAACAGAGGATAATCTGACGTATTACATGTTTCCTTCTGTTGACATTACATCAGGAATGATTTCCCTTCTTAGTCTGCACTCAAGACATAGGACTACGTAATAGATTCTGGCAAATTCTACAACTAGCATGCTAGCAGAAACCCACATCTAGGATGTTAATAAATACCCACAACTAGCAATCTACTAGAAACCGTGCCGCTTGCCTGCCCCTCTCTGCGCATTCCTCCCTCGCCCGAAGCCTTTTCAGTCTAATTATTGGCGAGATGCAGCGTGAAGCCACGTTCAGCCCCAATGGGTGCCATTGCAGTGTCCTTAGTATCCTCACCTCCACAGCCACGTACCGCACACCCAGCCGCGGGATGTTGTTTGTGCAGGAACTCGAGCTGCTGGGTTCATATTTCACCGTGCGGGCACACAGTTTTGACGGTGCGACCGACCTCAGATCTGTGTCGGACAGAGGAAGCTGCAGTCGGCAATATTAAATTAGCCGCCACAGACGGACTCAACATTAAGTAACCTCGTATAATTTCCTCATTTATTGCCGACAATGAAGGAATTTTCACAAAGGCAATTATGACGCTCCCATTGCCTGGTAGTGTCACAGCGATTATCACTTATTTCCCGGCCTTTCGTAAACTCCGAGCACCGCATGTTCCCCCCCCCCCGTCATGCACCCCGGCACTGCTACCCTACCCCAACCTCAACCCCGTCACACACGCTTAGGGTGACTCCTACAGTGCACCATGACCTCAGGCTTTCGGGTCTGACAAATACGAAAGTGATAGGAACTCCATTTATGTTTGTGTTGATTATTAATTACTAGATACAAATGCGTGCACTTTATTAATATCTGCGATAGATAGATAGATAGATAGATAGATAGATAGATAGATAGATAGATAGATAGATAGATAGATAGATAGATAGATAGATAGATAGATAGAGTGATAGGGAAGAACGAAAAAAATCCCCGTAATTGAATTAGAAAATTTGGAAGAGAAAGAAAACTTTGCTTCAGGGGCGAAAGATTAAGGATAACATATGATGAATGATAAGCATCGAAAACGAACTACTGTTCCATGTAGTTACATAGATATATATTACTAAATACAGGAACCAAATAAACCAGAAGCTTTGTACCAAGAAGTAAGTCTAATCAGCAAATGTTCCCTTCAACCCTGGACACACCCATAAATTTCTGCTTTGTTCCGTACAATAATGGTATGATAGTGGTCTTGTGGCGCAAATAATGTTTAAAGAGATTGATTGATTGATTGATTGATTGATTGATTGATTGTGATTGATTGATTGATTCAAGAACATAGCCCCAGCAAGGGTGTAAGCGTCTGTCAAAGTAACTTCACAACATCTTAAAACTGCTTTATCCAGTTAAAACAAATGTCAAGTTATACTCAACTTCTGTACACATATGTACCAAGAAACTCTACACATAAATATACGTATACTTCAAAACATGGCATTTGTGAATGTAACTACTCTCTCTTTCTCACTCACACACACACACACACAAGACCCTACTCATACACCATTACCCTAAACTTCAACACCGACGAATCATTACATCTTAAAAGAGACAAATGTAAAGAGAGTATAAAGGAAAGAAAGAGAGAGATATGGATAATCAGGAGGGATGGAATGATTCTCTTTGATAAAGACAGAGGCTTTACTGAAACTCACGAATTTACATAAAGACAACCCGAAGAGAAGAGAGGGGGAAGGGGTCAATGCCACATGATTAAATTATCGCCGTGGAACAATTTGCTGGCAACTTTGGACAACAAAGAGCTATCTGTGGGATGATACAGTCATCTCTAACATTTGTTTTAACTTTCGTCGCTGAATCTCAATCAGTAATATCGTCTTCATGAAAGTCTCACTTTTACTGGTCTTGAAGCACTTGTATAGCTGTTGTTTGAAAACTCTTTTATTCTCTTTTATTCGCTTGTGGAAAATGAATAGAGTCTAAAGACGGCTGACATGGCCACATTTTGAATTCAACCTTTCGTTCTGCTGCGAGTGAAAAAGACGACTTTTTGTTTTTTCTGCTTCGATCTTCTATCTTTTGAACTATCTTAACCAAAGAAGAAAAAAAAGACAGACTAGAAACAGTAATACAGCAATAAAATGCCATCAGGGTCCACATTTTCACTGTATAGCACAGCAGTGACACTGAGGTCAGCTCACTGAGTTATGAGTACTGCTCATTCTTCCTCCCCTAATCCTGTTGTAGCTAATTTCTTCAAACATCGGGGAGGGTTGCGATGGAGGATATCAGGAGAGGTGGAGAAATCATTACGGCAATGGGAGACAATGCAGATGCAGCACAATAGCCTCCCCTATTTGTCAGTGTCGCCTCTCAAATTTCTGGCTGCCATCATATCGCCGCAAGTTCCAAAGATGCCTGCCGAATTTGTCTTGATGTATGAAGTCCCTAGACGCTGCCAAAAACGCATTCTATTCGTCCAATATCATTCCGTTTTCACGCATCATTTATGAACTTTTCCTGCGATCCTTTGCCATTGACTGGGCAGAACTTGATTGTGCCAGCCAACCCAGTCACGGGACTTTTTAGGGAATCGTCGGCCGCCGGCGGGAACCATTTGCCGTGCGAAGTGGTCTGGAGGCCAGGAAGCGAGTCAGGAAGAAAAATATGCACACATTCTCTAGAGGAAGAAACTCGGGGAGGAAGTGAGAAAATTTTCTTGGTCTTTGCATTAAGGCATTTATGACAGGAATTTTCAATGTAATCCCATAAACTAGGACATGGTCTGCCACGGGACTCAGGGGAGGCAAGGCGACTAGAGCGAAGAACAATGGGACGAGGTTATCGAAACTGGAGGTGAAGACATGGCGACGATGAGAGAGAAAGTTATGACATCAAAATTTGAGAGAAAGTCATAGTGATGATTAAAACTTGAGAAAACAACATGATATGATAACAAGAATTTAGAGAAAGGCAAGGTGATGAGGATGCTAAGACTGTAGAGAAAAACATGGCGATGATGTTGAAACTTGGGAGAACGAAATGATGGGGACGAAGTCTTTAAAGAACGACGATCTCGAGACACGGGAGAAAGACAGCGACAACCGGGAAAACTCCACCAGCAGAACCTCTCACATGGACTGCATCACACGTGGTCTAAAGTACTGAGACCATACAGATGTCAAGATGTTCTAAAATTAGCAAGATATATAGGTATAGATAATAGACCATCTTACAATATGATACAAAAACGAATTTGCTCGAAAATGTTTGGACTCAGTGCCAAACTCAGGGGAAGGGGGAAATTAATTTCGATAAAATTGACTAAGGAAGTAACAAAAGGAAATAAAAAAAACCATGAAATACCTCAAACGAATCACATAGTGTGAGATTAAACAACACTGCATAATGTGTCTGAAAGAAATGAGGTACAAAATCAAAAGAAAGCAATCAGGTAGACTGCCTGCAGTGCTCCCGGCCAGCATCTAACTTGTTATAAACAACAGTAGCTTTCAGTTCGACACCTTTGATAAAGCGGTTTAACACAACAGTGATATTACAATTGTGATAAAACAGCTTAAACTTAATTGGTATAAACAAACAACAGGGGAAAACAACTTTACACCTGTTCTCACACTTAACCGCTCGGTGCTTTGATATCATTTATCTATAAGTTCTCCCGAGTCCATAGTAGCTAAATACTACATCTGGTCTTAGATCTTTAGCTAATATCTTGTACATATCATGTTTATAATAGTTATACTCTCATCTAGTCTTATGTTTGTACCTACACTTCGTTTTTACATCTATAGCAAGTATCGTGTACAGTTTATTTCTGTAATGACTAGACCTACATTTAGTTTTATATCTACAAGTAGTATTCATATTGTGTTTTATAATAGCTAGACCTAAATCGAGCCGTGCATCTGTATCTTGTTTTGTGTCTACATCAGCTCTCTCCTAAAAGTAATTTTTGCAACTTGTAGACAAAACTTAACATCCCTGTGGAGTGGTATTTTCTGCATATTGTCTTATAATCACAGTAGCTACACTCTTCATCTGTTGTAGTAGGTCATTTGATCTTCTGTATGTAGCAGTACACTCAACGTCCACAGACAGACAGACAGACAGGCAGACAAACAGACAGTTCCTCCTGCAGCTTGGGAAGTAAGGAGACGGACGGACGGACAGACGGAGCGACAACAGATGGCAGCATCTTTGCCAGGCGACATATAAGCCCCACCCACAGGTCGTACGACATCTGGACTTCTGTGAGAGACGTGCAGTCGTACCAAGGAGCTGAAATTGCTGCCCGCACGCACTCAGTGTACTCACGAGATGACTGTAACCGAGGCAGGACGTGCCGTGCCATCCCGCATGAGAAAATGGCGCTGTGTCCCCTCCCCCCGCCAAACCGCGGCCATCATCAGCCGGCGCCCAGGGTCAGGCAGCTTCTCCTCCGCAGCCTGTCCACCCACGCCCCCCGCCCTGCCTGACACGCCGTGTCGCTTGCAGACACTGGCACTCATTCTTGGCGACATGCAGGCGATGCCGGAGTGAGATTCATAATCAAGACATCTGTCGCTGTTTATCCGCCATCTTCCACTTCTACCCTTGCAGGTCTCTTCCCGCCGACTTGCAGAAATCGGCGATTGCCAACTACCACAATGATGCTATTGTTTTAGACTGACCCCCTAGACAGTCCATTTCTAAGACTGCCAAGTCTAAGTTTAGACAGTCTACTTCTAAGACTGCTAACTTAAAGTTTAGACAGTCTACTTCGAAAACTGCCAAGTCTAAGTTTGGACAGTCCAGTTCTTTAGACTGACAGTCTATCCTCACACATTGTGTTCTTTGACTGACGCAGTTCCTTTTGCCAAACTGACGATGTCCACATTTCCGATATAACCCAGATTTGTTCAATTTCTTAACATCTCTTTTGTTGTTTGTTTATTTTCTGAGATCTCTTGAGTATATTTCCGTCTAAGAAAGAAAATGCTTACGAAACTGTTATTACAATAAACTCGAGGCAAAATTATGTTAACACAAATAGCATTGTTTCCTTAGTGGTCTATACGCTGTTACATTATTGTTAACAATTCAAGGATCCTAGAAGTGCTCCACGCACAAGGGAGATTATTAACGGGAGCATCGAAAATCTGCCAAGAAAATGTACAGAACACAGACACAGTGCCCACATGTTACTCTCACATCAAGACAGCCACACCGCCGACATACTTTGGTTAGACACAGGAGAACTCAGAACCTCTACCCATTTAAAATGTTCACCCACGTTTCTCCTTACTAGCACCATTACCCTAAGTTAAATCCTCTTCGCCGTCTTCGATTCCTTTGGCAAACTTTTTCAGCTAAAACAGTAAAGATGCTCAAACATATATATAAACGCGGCTGTGCTTATTCCACAAACGTAAATAACTGTTTCATCGGCTTCTGCGACACTCGACTACCTACTCACTCAAAGATGATAAAAAAAACATGGTTCCTCAGTCAAAAGTTGGGACAGAGGCTGGGGCTAAAAGTTTCTCCGCAGCGAGTGGCGAGATGGATTGTGCAGACGACTGGAAGCCTCTGTCCAGCTATTAGGCCAAACTATCAGGTCGTAACAGACTTGTTCGCTTTAACGGTGGGTCACAAAGGTCAGGCAGAAAATGGCGCGAGGCTTGTCGAAATGTACAAACGGCTGATGGTCCCCACGATACGCTCCAGCGGGCGGAGGAGAAACAGTCGGGGAAGGGCTGACCTCTGACTCACAGGCAGTCAGATAATGCAGATGGAAATATGTCGTCCATAGTAAGGAGCCGAGCGAGGGAGAGGGAAGTGCGAGATATGATTAATTCCCTTCCTCCACATTTCTCCTTACGTGACAGTTAGTGGAGCATGAACTTCAATGATTTACAGTTGCTGTTGGACACGAGATCTGAAATTCAACAGCAAAGACATTAATGCACACGTGACTCACAAATTTGAAAAAATCGACACGAAAATAAAACCCACATTTAAAAGTTAAGAAAAACCATCTTGCTTGATGATGCTTTTTGACAAAAGGGGATTGAACGAATCCTTTTCTTCGTTCTTCCCTTTAATAAAAAATATATACTTCTAGTTTAATAATTTTGAAAGCCTTTGGAAACAATGATAAATCTAATATGTTTTGAGGCTATGACAGATTTAAAGCTGAAGCCTTTAAGGGTGACGATTGGGCTGCAAGTCAGAACATGCTGCTGTGATCATAGAAGTCGCACAAGAGATTGTGTTTATAGAATGTTGTGTTTATAAAGTAGCACAAGAATTGTATCTATAGAATGTTGTGTTTACATCGTAATACAAGAGATTATGTTTATAGAATGTTGTTATATTTATAGAGTAACACAATAGATGTTACTGTGTTTATAGAGTAACTCAAGCATTGTATTTATAGAATATTGTTGTGCTTATAGAGTAACACACGAATTGTGTTTATAGACTGTTGTGTTGATTTAATGACAGAAATGTAGGCTACAGGATGCAGAAGGAAGTGATTTTATCAGATATCTTTATTAAGCTTATAGTGACGTCGTTACATAAACCGATCAACAATTAACAACAGGATCAGAAGTTAAATTAAATTCGATTAAGTCCATAGTGGCTTATGTTTGATATCAATGCTTATAATAAAGAAGAGACGTGAACTTAATCGACAGCCTGGTAGTTGTGTGTCAGGTACAAGGACAGCTGTTCTATGGTAATCATAGTCAGAATCACCCTAGAGTGGTCCTAGAGTCTGATGACACTGGGGGTAGCACTGCGTTATGTCGCTTCATGCCGGCAGGAGATTTTCTTTTATAAAACTGAGATTTCAGAAACGACATGCTAACGTTGTCATTACCAAAATACAGTCACTTATTACATAAGACAGAACGCTTTAGTGAATCAAAATTCAAATCCATAATAACATTCAATGATTAATGAATTTTAAATAATAATATACAGCAAGCAAGAAATGTAGTATTTTGCTTAAAATGCATAGAATTTATTAAAGGCTGTAGTTTATACAAAAAAAAGAATTACACGTGGAAACATTGTATAAATTATAAAAATACAATATAAGCTGTTTGTTATATTTCCTTGATTTAAGCTGACTAGAATCACCCGAATTTATCAAACACAAAACTACCGAAAGTCGAATTTGATACAAATTATGAATTCTTGTCAATATCGAGGTGTTTTTCATAGTGTAGTCATCTTTCGACAAATCGAGTTACGCCGTTTTGCAGTTTTGCAGCTTACATACACCATGTCTTATCTACAAATGCTGGTCACATCTAGTAAGGGTCAAGTTTTCACCAAGATGCTGTAGGAACAAATGCTGAACGAGAAAACGTATCCGAGACAAGGGAGACAGCTCCAAGCTCAGTCGTTTAAGTCTAAGATGTCCCTCCAGCCATCGACTAGAACACGAACACAAACCCGTACCGATGTACCGTATCCAGAAGATGAGTTATGGACACAGTAGAAACAAAAGGAATTAAAAACTTAAAAATTTTGCAAATGGCGTTCACAAAACAGGGGATTGCGTCGTCTGAAACAGACAGGTTATAAGCAGACAAGGTTGCACATGATCATCCGTCATCTCCTCACATCATTTGTTATTACCTCACGTCACCCGTCATCACCTCACGTCGTCTGTCATCACCTCACGTCTTCAGATAACCGGATCGATTCAATGGTGCTACCGCTGATGTAACAGGGTCATTGTCGAGAGCAAAATACTGTATCAGGCTAACAGACTCCCCTCCCGCTCCTTCCCTCCCATGTTGCCTAAAATGCGACGCCGCTCTCAGTGACGAATTTGCCCGACAAAGATTAAAGTTCACTTCTGCTCCCCCTGGTGGTTAGAGTGTCCCACGCTAACTCGCTAGGGCTTCTGTTTTGTAGATTGATGGCTGATGAAGACTTTTGTCTCATGTGCACATCGTTTTTATAAAATGAAAAAAATAAAAGATTGATATAGTTGTGGCCTAGAAAGTTCCACTTCCCTACCCTCTCCCTGCTCCCTCCATCTCCCACATCTAAATCCTACATTCTCTTCATACGCCATCGCCGATCGGCTCTCCAGCTTCCGTTCTTGGTTGCCAAGTGCATAGATGCTCTCTGGCATTATCCTGCCGCTGTGGATTAAAAAGCTCATGCAATTATTCCAACGGGCTCCCCAAAGACCTTCGCCCCGCTTCGCCTTTATCTTTTAATCATAATTCCATCACTTTGTAGCTGCGGCAAGAGGTCCGGGGACTCGACCCTTCCAGTCGATAAAAAATGCGTCCTGTGAAGTGTTAGCCTTGCCAATATTCATTTGCTAACCAAAGACCAGTCCTCGGGGGAGAAAAACAAAACAAGAAATCAAAATAAAAATGTAAAATAAAATAACAATAACGAGCAAATGTAGGAAAGTGCGGCTACGATAAGACGACAAGAGGCTGCAGATTTAGCCTCCACAAACCTCCTGGTTAGACAGCATGCCTGTTATTTTGCTGGCAACTGTTGAAGACAATGCAGCACGAGGTCAGGCTGTACGTATTCTCGTCTTTTCTCGAGCTGCCAAGCTTCTCGAGTCACAAGACCCGAGGGCCGACAGGCAGCTACAAACAAGACTGAGGTTCTGGCCGGGTGCGCTGCCCCTTCTTAATTAAATACTTCTACTCTCAAACAACAGCTAGTTTTAGCTTTTGGTATGAGCTCTCAGTAAGTGAGCATTTCACCTGGATGTAAGTGCGTGTGAAGAACACACATATAAACACACGCACGCACACACAATGTAAATAAAGGAAAACCACTACACGTATTGGTGCAACACTCTCGGTTGTTGTTGAAGATGCTGCTGGTGTCAGTCGTGATGGTTGTAGGATTAACACTAGCAATTGATGCTATTTTTGTATTATTTTAGGTAGATCCCTATTAATCAGGATGACAAGTGGGATCAGGGTGAGACGCAAACATACAGGTGAGACGTTTAGGAACTGTTACAGGTGTCTAGAAGAGGTCAGCGCTAATGCCTTGGGTGATGTTGGTGTTGATGTTTTAGATCAATACATTTCTGATGTTACTAATGACGACAGGGCTGAGGTTATTGATGACGACGGTCCTGATGTGCTACATGTTGACTACACTTATTGGGACGCCAGTAGGACACAGATGCTCCTGCAGCATCTCCACATGACCAGGCTTTGCTGCAGAAAATAAAAGGTGGAGGACTAAAGAAACCGACAAGAATAGGGATCCAAGGAAAACAACTCTAGAATGATGTGACCACGCACTCAGTGCTCTCCTTCTTAAAAATACAAGCAACGCCTCTCCTCTACAACTCCTCCCCAAGGTCCCAGTGGTGGTTTTGATCTTGGTCAAAGGAAGAGGAATGCGATACGAACCGCACGTGCAGTCCACACTGTGTTGTGGTCACTGGGTCACATTTCATCAGCACTGCTATCCAATGAGGATAGTGGGATATCCGTGCATTGACCATATAGATCAGGTGTGGCACATAATTCACTTATGATAATATATTTCCCGGCTTGAGTTAGATTTAAAGGTAAAAAGAAAGGTAAAAGTAGTCCAGTAACTTTTCTTTTTTAAGTCGCTGGGGAGTGAGACCACGATTTTCTCGGAGCCAGCTTTTTGCGAGAGCGAATCCCCATTTTCCTCCCTCCCATACCTTCTCCAACTCTCTATGGAGTCACATACTCATTTATGACAACTGAATCGACTGAGGCAAGGCTGCTGTGCTCTACGGGTATCGAACCGGCGTGGGTCAATGTTCAGACGCCAGTGTTCTAACCACTCGGTTATCCGCTTCCCCAAGAGTTAGATATGCTTCCCTAAGTTTCGTTAATGGACAAGGAAACATGTCTGCAGAAACAAATTTGTACACTAGACAGGATTTAATTCGAGAAACTTACTTTTCTGACAATTTTCTGTGTCCACGAAAGCAATTGACATGGGCGAACCCGAATGAAACGAGAAGAGATAGCAAAGCCAGACAATTCATATAAATTCTTCATTTATGTTCAAATATATTTCATTTATGTTTAAATATATTCTTCATTGATATTCATATATATTCTTCATTTCTCATCTGAAGTGGCAGCCGGCTTTCCACAAGACACCTTTTAATTGGATTTGAAAAAGGAAAAAAGAAACACCAAGAAGATGAGAGGATGGCATAAGGTAGGACTGCAAAGATATCAAAGTATTTCATCAAAGATCTTAAGTTTCCTAGCGTCAACACATACACATACACACATGCATGCGCGCGCGCGCGCACACACACACACACACACACTGCCATTTCTAACTTCACATAAGTGGAATGCTGTTTAAGTTCCGTCTTTGTTCATGGGCTTAAAATGCTACTTTTTAAGGGGTATCTTCCTTGGTTCATGGCTTTAAATTCTTTGTTCACGGGCTTAAAACCGTTGTGGTGATTGTCCATTGACTTTATTCGTTGCTATGCGTGGTTTCTTTTCGTGTGGCCTTGTTTTGTCTTGTTTTCATACATTTCTCGACCACCAGAAGCACTTTGGCCACATTCATGCTTTCAAGGCGTGAATACGCGCTAATAAATTTGAGCAAAACAAGAAGGACTGGCCAGTCTTGGGATGAAAGGAACTGTTTTGTCGCCTTCCACCGGCGTGCCCATGATTTCCTCGGTGGTTGCATTCGTTTGTCGGTCTCTTTCAGACAGGGTGCTTCCTGATGTTTTGCCTGCTCTACAAAGGCCTGCCCCCCGCTCTTCTGGGACGGCCGTGGCTCTTGATGCACGGACTGTGAGGTCCCCCTTCGTAAGCTCTGCCAGCCACAGCAGGCCCCACATCAAAAGCGGCAGTCTGGCAGAAAGACACATTGCTGGAATGATCCTTTTCCCCATGTCTTCAGGGAAAACGGGTCCCCAAATTGCTGACAAATTACTCCAAACCGTAGAACAATTAGAAAGAGAGTGAGAAGAGAGAGAGAGAAGAAAAAGAACGGAAGGTGTGCAGACACGAACCTATTGGTGATGTAGACTGCGGACAGTAGACGATACGTAGTTACGGCGAATGTACCTTCGGTTGATGGCGAGCGTCCAAGTCCTAATGGAAAGATCTGAGATCAGAAAGTGAAATACTTTACTGGTAATCACTTTGTTGTGGGACGATGATCCAATAGCCTTCCCGGTATTTCCCCATTGGTGTCTGGACATGAAAGAGCACACTGAAGTTCTGTCATATTTCTTACTGTTATTTGTAGAATCATCATCGATCATGACATGTATACAGGCGCCACTTGTTTGATGGACTGAGCTCACAGACTCCATTTTACTCGAGTTTAATGTTCGTCACTATCTATCTATCTATCTACTAAACTAGGAAAGGGACCCATGCTTCACACCTTAAGATTGTCATAAATTGTTGACCTTAGAACTGTGGCTACATCATCTTTTATAAATAAAGCTTTAATTATTACTCCTTTTCTTGGTGCTTTACGCATGTTGTTAGTGTATATTTTCTTGTTAAACAGATTATTTTACCTCCCTAGGACGAGGATCAGCTCTAAAAAGTCACTTTGCATTCTCCTACTACTACCTTCGTTAATAAAGAATTTTCATCACAGACGTGTACTACAGTGATCGGTTATTTACAATGTTTTTCTAGGCTGGACTAACTCGTTATGATGTAGCCACATTTGCTGACTCGGCATAAAACGGCATCACCAGCCTGATTTCTGTTTGTGTATCTGCTGTCTGCTGCAACGAATTTCCTGTTTGTGTGCGTTTCTAGCGGTCTATGCATTTATTTTAGCTGTGGGCCTCCAGGATCCTTTGTAGGATCATCACAGATCGGGGCGGCCTACTGGCAAAGCTTCCGTAGTGGAGAGACTACACAGCGGTGGAGGAAGTGTTCCGAATGTTAGACTCTGTTGTCTCCACATTGCTGAATGCAATCTGCTGGACCCAAAACACACAAAGCGGACTCCCTGAGGTCCTGACGAGGGGTGATCATACGGCCTTCTGTCGTGGTGCAGGGCCGGACAAGTCTGTTTATCACCGCTTTGTCCCCCGCGTGCTCGTGCATTCAGCGCCGACTCCATTAGGTGCAGCGCAATGCACGGCAACGTCGGGGGCTTCAAACACAGACTGTTGAAGTTTGTCGAGGATTGCTTTCCGTAAGAACAAATATTAACTACCTTCACTGCAAGAGAAGGATTGTTGTAACCCGAGTAGGGGTTTGTGGGGGGAGGTGCAGGTGAAAGAGATTTTTGTCTTATTTGCATTCATTTCTCTTCCACAACACTTCTATAATAAAATAAAGGCACAGAAAGCAAAACAAAAGTTGAATTTCTAGGGTGTGATAAGAAAACATAAACGAGAAAATCAATCAAAGAGCAAATAATAATAAGGGGTAAAATAAAGAAGTATTAGTTTCTAAGGAAATCTTGCTTTTAACCGGAAATGCATCCTCTGTTGCTGCAAAATCTTTATTCTTATTCTTAAGCATTCGGTAAAAATTCATGAAGCTTGCAGGATATTGTGCACCTTCCTAATCGCTATTCCACAACAAAACATTTTAACTGCTGTATTGATGTATCACTAAAGCAATATACATACTTGATCGGTTCATTAATAACAACAAAAGATCAGCTACGGTTTCTGAGGCGAGAACAAAAGCTAGCGCTTAAGCCGAAACAAGACGGCGGCTTGTATTTTGTGAATAATTTTCCTCTGAATAATGCCGCTCGATTAGCCTCAAGTCCCGCAGCGCATCCCGTCTCTCGGCGAAATGAGGCTACAGTCATGTCTTATGAATGTGGACGACGAGGGGCTTTTCCTTGGCAGTCGAAACGAGTGTCTCCGAGGATTTGCTCTTATGTACACCATTGCCGAGTGATATTTCGTGAGAACAGATAATGAAGGTGCTTTTGTATTTATTAAGGAAGGCAATTTTCTCGGAAATGCAGGCAGGGGGGCGCTGGGGGCCAACAGCCTATGACCTAGCCGCAAAACATTCTACTAACCAAGCTACGTACATATAAGTTACCTAGGTCATGCAATTAGTTTTCGCAGACTGCAGCTACCCGAGGGACAGCTCACCATCAAATTTTATGACTCCAAACGGAATATTCATGGAACTGTAGTTTCCTATACCCCCTCCACCACCCATTCACACACACGCGCGCGCGCGCGCTCGTACACACAAACACATACACACTTTTTCTGACCTTCTGCCATATCTTTGCGCACATATGACTGGCAAACAAACTGAAAATATTCGTTGAGACCCCTAATGAACACACGCCATCACCTATATGCCCTCCCTTACTCATGCACATTGATCCACCTCCCCACCTCACACCGACCCTTAACAGATATGAGTAACGCTATACAGATATGCATGCATATAGAGATAAAGATAGCTAGCTATACAGATATACAGACATAGAGATGTATAGATATACAGATATATATATATATATAGAGAGAGAAATACATATAGCTATACAGATCTCTGCCCATACCTACTCCACCACTTTCCGGACGGAAGAAGGCAGAATTTACTAGGCGATTAGCATGGGCTGGGGAGAGGTGCGAGGCTTGTAAAGGATATGTGAATGTTGAAGGTGTGTTACCTCTCCAAAGTTTATCTGCGAGTGAATTTTGTAGAGTTTGGATAAAACTTTTAACAAGACTGATGGGATGGATCAAAACGTTAGATTTTCCCATCTTATCTAACATATATCCTCCGTTCACCTAAAAGACTATTATGTCTGGTAAGTATCTTCCGTGTAGCTAACAGTCTGTCCAGCGTATCTAAAGTACCTTCCATTTATCTTACACTCCACCCATCTGGCAGGTGATCTTTTAGTCTCAGGTGGTTTTTTTTTCTTTTTTTATTTATTTATTTATTTATTTGGTGACGTACCACTCCCCACCAACCAGTGCCACTCACTACCCCGACTCCTGTAACAGTCTGCCCCCACTCTGTGCTGTCTGTTACTGTAATGTTTCATTTTCCATCCAATGCTGAATGTAATGACAAGGTAAAAAAAATAAAAAAAGATCACCTGTAGCTTTGCCTCTCGACCTGGTTCTAAGCTGTCATTATTCTGTAGCAGTTGTTCCGTGACGTAGCTAGGGTACAGCATCCGGAAACTCCAGCTTGATGTAACAGCCCTGTACAGTTGCTGGTTCGTGAGAAGTGTTCAGTTACGACCTGTAGATATTTACGACCTAAGTCTTGTCTTGTAAGTGATTGAATACTGGGATGTTGACACTTGAACGGCAATTATAACCTGCTGCAACCTTGAGCTTCTTGTAGTTTGTGGAGAGCGAGAATTATGTTTACAGTGAAGGGACTCTGAGCTACCGCCGATGGTGGATGATGACAGCCGTACACTGTACAACATCATTTGCTATCGGCTCGTCAACCTTGTTTTATTGCGGTGTTTAATACTTATGTGTGTATAGATAGGACAGCCAGGGCAGCATTTTATCGAGATCGCACTAATTTATCTTTCTCGTCCTCCTGCTGAGATTGGTGAGGACTGAGCTCTGTGCCTGTGGATAAAAGTAGTTCTTCACACTTTACGTCTTCCTTTAGTCTTCTCTCGTCGTCAAACTTTCCGTTATCTCAAGTCTGGAGTGATGCAGATTTTTTAATTTTATATATTTTTGTCGGGTGTGATCAGGGGTACGCGAATTATGACAGGTCGCCCAAAGGTAAGTAATTCAGGACATATTGTTATATTACACTCTTAAATGTGTTTCCTTCCTCTTTAGTTGTAGAAACTACTTTTAAGTGATGTTGCAAATTTCTCTTTTATAACAGATTTCTAGTCGCTATATTTTTTGAGTTATGTGCTCTGCGAATTGCGCGAAACAGCAAATTCCTGTATGTTTGATTCATGAGAGAATCCTGCTTGCATGTAGTCTGGGCTCCCTTTGTAAATGCTAATCCATGTGTACAATATCGTTGTCTAACACCTTTCTGTATATATCAATAGCTGACAGTTCATGTGAAGCAGCTTTCGAAAAAACACGAAAGAATTTAAATTGAAAGTTAGTAGGCATTTTGCAACAAGTAAAATACTTTTAAAAAGAGAGAAACTATTTGTTACAGTGAGAAATTCTGGAAACCTACAAAATATTATTGCTGCCAAGTAAACAGACTAGGGCCTCCCGGTCCATACTCGGTGAAACTTGATCTTTCATCAGTTCATCGCATTAATTCTCTGTTTATCTGATACTGAAACAGAAGACCCTAATGCATGTTTTTTATGTAAATCTAAGTGGAAATGGTCGTCATAGACATTTTTTTTTTTATCAGGAGCATTAAAAAGTTTTACTCTGCAGAACAAAGCTTGGCTGTTAGTGTGAAACACTTCTATTTATAACGGTCTTTCTAAAAGCCGGATAAATGTGGACTAACGCTGGACCAGGTTAGGCAGGACTTTGATATAGCTTTATGTAGTTTTTATGTCCACATTTTGCCAAACTTGGTCAAATGTTCGTACATATTTGTCCACGTACAATGATGGGCCTGTATGACAACGTTGACAGATGACTCGCTTACTGATGTGCAGCATGTTGTTGGGACCTGCAGCTCTCCGCGGCTAAGGCATTGAAACTGTGTGCACCATTTTTACTGAAGTTGTGTTACTCTACTGTTTTAAGGCGACGCGTGACACGTGTAAGTTTACTGTTTTAAGGCGACGCATGACACGTGTAAGTTTACTGTTGTGAGGCGACACGTGACACGTGTAAGTTTTCTGTTGTGAGGCGACACGTGACACGTGTAAGTTTACTGTTGGCGACATGACACGTGTAAGTTTACAGGCGACACGTGACACGTGTAAGTTTACTGTTGTGAGGCGACACGTGACACGTGTAAGTTTACTGTTTTAAGGCGACGCATGACACGTGTAAGTTTACTGTTGTGAGGCGACACGTGACACGTGTAAGTTTACTGTTGTGAGGCGACACGTGACACGTGTAAGTTTACTGTTTTAAGGCGACGCGTGACACGTGTAAGTTTACTGTTGTGAGGCGACACGTGACACGTGTAAGTTTACTGTTGTGAGGCGACACGTGACACGTGTAAGTTTACTGTTTTAAGGCGACACGTGATACATTGTGTAAAGAGTGCATTTAGAGATGTATACTGTAGAAACGTATTTTCCTGGGCCGTGATGTTGTATATTGTACAAGCAAGCCGTGAAGATGTGTTTTGGCATGCTACAGGCAACTGTACCACCATGAATAGATGTATTAAAGGTTGTAATATGCCTTCTGATGGCATGCTGCAGTGGATGTGACATGCTGTCCAGCTGTGCGACATGCTGCAGTGCTTACCGCTTGATCGTGTCGGTCAGTCGCTGTCAGTGTTGTTGACAGTCGCACGATGCATGCTCCTCTTCGTTTATCGTTTGCTCCGGTCCTTGAAAGTGTAGTCCAGCCAGTGAACTCCATGTGTGTGCTTAGCGTACATATCAGTTCCTCACCTGCTCAGAGATCTCTGTCGGTCTCAGCAGCCTCGACCAGGCCATCCTCAGATAAAACATTTACGGACCTTCGATATGAATGTAACATTCCAATCCAGTCGGTCCACGAGGGAAGAAAAGCAGGGAAGAGGGTGAATCCCTAACCCCTGACCCTTGACCATCGTCTTACGCTCATTTTTTTCTGTTTGCTGTATGATTGTTTTTGTTTTGTTTTGATCACCTGAACTTTCTCGTAGAGCTCCTCAATCTTACTGCTGGATCCGGGTAGTAGTCGAGAGTGTATGCTGACACAACATGGTGGGGTCTTGAAAGGTGACTTCAGAGCCATGCACAGTGCACCTACACGTGTCCTGGAGTGTGTCCCACACGCAAACCGTGCGCATCTACATACCGCGTGCCTCCCACCCCGTGGAAGGAGTTGCGAGGCAGCTAGTCTCGATTGTCGCTGGCAAACAGCCCATAGGAGCTGAAAATGGAGACTCTGAGAATTAAGAAGCAAGTCTCCTGGGTGGCGCAGCCGGGGCGGGATGTCAGTTCTTGGGATGAGTTTTGTAGTGATGATAAATAGACCCGGGTGCAGGCGCAGGGGGCCAGACTTGCGTCTTTAGATTGCAAATGGAAGCGCGGTGCGGCAGGCACGCGAGCCTGTCGTCTCCAGTTTCGGAGGCGAAGCTCGGGCGCGGCACGCGATTCCACAAGCAGGCACGCGCGATTAGGCCAGACAGCGGCACGTGAAACCCGAACCCCCGGCACCCCCTAGCCAGCAAGGGTGACAACAGCGCCGACCGACAAGGACCAGCCTCCACAAGCTCAGTCCCCTTATTTGCCTTAATCCTGCTCAGGTCTTCAACGACTTCTCGCTTTTGTTGTTGACTCGTATATTTCACACTGGATTAACTCCCCCTGCCTCGCCACATCTCAGCTCCTCCCCGATGTCGTTTGCTCGTGTCCTCCTTTCGTCTAATCCCAGTGCTTTATGGAGCTCTGCCTCCAAAGTATCTGATATATGGTGGTGGAGGGTGGGCCGGTGATGAGGAAGACACGAGGAATGAGAATCGTCGGATGCGGGGGTGGGAAGCGCCGTGATGACAGACGACAGCTACCTGCTATGTTGACAACAATTACGTACAAGAAGGTTTGAAACGATAGTTTACATCTATTGCCTCATTCTAATATATGTTTCCATAAAAATACAGGAGCAGACCGACAGAAAAAGAGGGAGAGAGAGACCAAGAAAAACAAAGAGACAGAGAGCCTAAATTTCCTGCCGCACATCCACTATTGTACTCTGGGAGCGGGTGGATGTGAAGTTTAGCAGAAGCATAAGGTCAGACGTCACGGTTGATGAGGACAAGGAGATGTAACGGGTTTTGCTTCAGACCCTCTCCAGTGCAAAATGTTGAAAATGTCTTGGTTACTTCGAAATAGTCATCCTCTAAGGTTGGCGAATATGTCAGGTCACTGAGCGAGGTAAACTTTTAATCCCTGATGTCCTCAACAGCGCAGGAACATGTGATGTCATATTGGAACATAGATATATCTAATTAATATACTCTCCCATCTCCCCTATTGTTGTAAAATAATTAGCATACGCACCCATCTCTTCTAGCGGGCACAGCATACTGTCCCAGCTCTCCCACTACCTGTAATAGTTATCATATCGCATTCGTCTCTCGCGTTGTTTGTGTAAGCATGGAAAAATTTGCCTTTGTGATAGTAAGCCAGTCTCGTTTTATCGCAGCTGGAATTGTTTTTAACTTACATGACTTGAAAGTACGTTGTTTACTAGTGTACGATATATACACAAAATTCTTTATTTACTGTCAGGTGTGTGATACAGCAAGGTCACTATCTATTAAATTCTGATCTGTAAACACTCATTAGCATGTAAGTAGTGGCCCCTGGTAAACTTTCACTCAAGGCTGGCACGACTGCGACAAAGAAATTCTTAGAATCTACAATTTTCTTCCCGGACCAATGCAGATGTTTTGAAGACTCCGTGCTGGCATTACCCAAAGAAATCAAGTCCCCGGACTATATAAGCTGAGAGAGAGTGAGTGAGATGAGGGGGGGGGGAGAGAAGCCTAGCGACTGGCGGTTCATGGCAAGAGCTGCTGACACATCCTCCATCCTCATCCCCCTACGTCCAGCGCTGGAGATGTACGAGTTAATCCTCTGGTCCGCAAACAAAAGCTTTGTCTGCTGCACCGTCCGTCGAGGGCGCGTGTAGGAAGCAGACGGTCAGCGTGTCCACAGCCACAGTGAGTGGCATGAGTGCGGTCTGTGAGTGCTCTCTCATGTTGCTTTGTGATCTCCGCACCGACGGATCCACTCGGGCCCTCGCTTGTCGTCTAATGCCGACTGTTAATGTGCTCTTTGTCACGGCCATTGAATCGTTTAGCTGGCCTTCGATAATATTCTCAGACGACAGCCAAGTGGAGCCACATCATAACAATGCTGGCAAACTAGGAAAAATTGAAAACTGAAAGAAATTTAATAAGTGATGAGCAGATGTAAAACTGCCCAGTAACATGATAAATCTTTTAGACAATTACGCATTGAATTTGTTAATTACCAGTTTAAGACAGTGACTGAATTTGAATGAAAAACGAAACAATATTTACTCATAAAACTAGGCGGTAGATCTTCTTAGCAATATGGCAGGTGGGTGTCGGTAACATATCCTCTGTGTGTTTGTGTGTGTGTGTGTGTGTGTGTGTGTGTGTGTGTGTGTGTGTGTGTGTGTGTGTGTGTGTGTGTGTGAGAGAGAAAGAAAGAGAGAGAGTAATATCCTGCTTCCAGTCAGGAATGTTGGTTGGAATAAAATGACCGGAGGGCATCTACCTATGGCATAGAAACATGTTTCCATTCGAAACCCTAGCCATTCACTTAACCTTAACTTGAAGAAGCTGTAGTCTCCTATGTACAGGATGTGGGACACTGTCATGTGTGTAAACACAGGTACTTGTGTGAACAGTGGACCAGGCATGAACGACATCAATAGTGCAGACACAAGGATACCTGATACCTGTACAGAGGACAGACAGGTCTCGACCAGTAGACACAGGGTTGAAGACTACTGTTGCCAAGGAAACAGCCAAGCTGGCAGTACTAGACAGATTCAGATTTTTACCAGAGCAGTCACTTATTTGGCTCTAGCTCGTGACATGCGTGTTCGTGCTGTGAACACAGGTTAGCAAACAAAATACTGTTAATGCTTCAAATCAACATTTTCGTGAACATTCTAATCAATTGTGCGAGAATTGTTTTGCTACCTTTTATTAATTTCTTTTCTGATTTTATTGTTGGACTTTATTTCTTATTGATCAAGTTTTGTCGCGATTATTTTAGTGGATCGCTTTACAACATGTAGCTTGGTAATCTTCTGAAGTGGTTAAGAAGTGAATGAAGTCTTAAACTCTTCATCAACTAACAAGAAGATCCTCTTAACCTCTCCGTTATCAAGTTTCTGAACAGTTCCTTAATTTCTCCTCCAAACAAGTTTTGAACAAACAAATACCAAGAGTGTAAGTGTAACAGCATTCCACACAGGCACGAGGCACATTACCAATATTGTAATCAGACTACGTGACATGTTGCAAGAGTCCTTCTACGTCAAACTGTTGTATTCATTGTACGTGAAACATGTGAGTAGATCACGTGGACCTGGGGGATTATATTATGTGAAACTGTTGTGAATGCAGCATGTGAAACTGTTGTGAAAGCAGCATGTGAAACTGTTGTACTCGTGCTACATGTGTTAGGTGATTTACAATTTGTACAGCTCTTACAGTCATAATACGTGGCATTCAACGCAAATATAATTTTGTGTTTCAGGGCAGTTTAACAAACCTTGAAAGTCGTGGGAACTATTTTATTAGAGATCTACTGAATTAGCGATTGATTTCCTTCATTAATTGAAAAATAATAAATGTGCATCAAATGAAAGCAAACGTTTCAAAATATGCAAGAATTTCTACATTCAACGCTGGCACAAATTTTAAACAGCGAAATGCCCTGCAACGAAAAATAAACATAAATAAAGTAAAACAAAAAAACAAACAAACACAATACACACATTTTTTTTAAATTTCCATTAGTATTGATGCGTCTCAAAAGACTTACGTGATAAATGTTATCTATACTAAAGGAATTATGAAATAGTTTATTTCATGCGACAAGGAAATTAAGATATATGACACAAAATGAGAACAAAACACAGAGGATATCGAAAGAAAATGATTTTCTGAACGCTTTGTGAAATCACATCGATCATCCTGAGAACATCACATAGCCAGCCTCTTTCATGTTCCCAAAAATCAAAAGACCCATTCCACAAATAATGTGGGATACAAAAGCGTGAAATAAATAAATAAATAAATAAAATAAATAAATA
This sequence comes from Marisa cornuarietis, assembly GCA_004794655.1. NCBI lineage: Eukaryota > Metazoa > Mollusca > Gastropoda > Architaenioglossa > Ampullariidae > Marisa > Marisa cornuarietis. The sequence goes on from SMMW01000066.1 coordinate 2,555,974, forward strand.
AATTTTCTATGTTTCTGTTACTTGGTGTCTTTTTGTGTTTTCCATCTTTGTTTTCTGTTTGTCGTCAGTACTGTCATTTATTCTTCCGTCCCTCGTGTTCTATCCATTTAGTCCATGTCTCTTCCTTGTTTTAAGCGCTAAGAGCATGCTCTCTGTAAGTGTGAATGTGCGCTATAAAAATCTTCATTTATTATTATTAAATAAAACATTTGTTTTTTGCTGGAGTCTTGCTCAGTGAAGTCTGTCTTAACCATAGGCTTTAACACAAAGTCAGTTAAGAAAGCCTGATAAATATGAACAAACGAAAGTCAAAGTTATTACTGACAAAGACACGTTTATTTGTAGTCAAATTTATTACTCACAAAAACCCCATGTTTATTTGTAGTATAATCTGATCGAGAAGCAAATAGATGTGCATCAACAAATTGTTTACTCAAAGGTATTTGTCGATATTCCCGCTTCCAACAATATAATTTTTTTTAATTCTATGCAATGTTTGCGGGAGAAAAAAGTGTGATACATCTGTTTCATGTCTTCGTGGTCAAGTGTTTCTGTCAAGCTTTTGACGGGTCTGTGTGTGTGTTTGTCATGTCTCCGTGTTTCTCTGTAATTGTGTGGCTTCAGCCATCATTCGACTTCTTGAGCCGCCGACTTCGTCCCCCATCCTTCCACTCATAACTCCCATCCCCTTCCCCATCCCCATCCCCATCACTATCTCACGGTGCTGCTGGAGAGTGCACAAGCTTTTTTTTCATCTTTTATTTCGTTGATAATAGCCTTGTTGTCTCTTATACAAGATGTCAGACTGGAGATGGGATTAAATTGCCCGCACTCTGCTCAATGCTCGCATTTGTCTTCTTTTTTAGATTTTGTTTTCTAACAGGGCTTTAGATGTGAGTGAAGATGACAAGTCAGGAGGACATTTTACAAGATGTGACCTAGTGCATGGATTAATAATCAGAATGGCAGCTACGCATACATAAAAAATGTTTACCCAACGGGTGTAAACAAACAATACCGAGTAGGGGGAATGATTTGGTGGGAGGAATTTCATGTAAAATTGTCAGAGATCGAAGTTCAGGAGCGATGTATTATTATTATTATTATAGAGCTTGGTACGCTCTCTTATTCGCTCACCAAAGATTTACTTCGGATCCTAACAGTTGACCGGAATGAGATCCGATAAGATGCCGTTAGTTTTCTCGGCAAATTAGAGTTTAAGTTCAGAAAAAAATGCCCGTAAGTTACGATATTCTTTACAAATTAATACGTTTATTTTACTGTTAACAATAGAAATATCAAACTATAGCACTTTTTAATAGGAACTCGGAAACCTAAGTTAAATGTTTTCATTTAAACAATTTCTTCAGGTTATTTTCTTCTTATTTATATTTCATAAAAAAAATAAAATGACCAATTGTATATCAGTCTCAATGTGTCTGCAAAGTGTACTCACAGAAAAACAAATGATTTAACTTTTTTATACAATTTTCATATTCTCTGCGTGGTCTTCGCGCAGTGTAAAAAGCTGTAAGTACAACATTTGTTAAATAAAGTGCAGTCGACCTCATCTCTACAGCTGTAACTACTACATTTCTTGAATAAAACACGGTCTGCACCATCTCTACTGCTATAAATGCTACATTACTTGAATGAAGTACAATCTACACCATAGCCACTGCCGTACATATGATATTAATGAGATATACACCATCCCTACTGCTGTAAATACTATAATACTGGAATGAAATACGACCTACACAATCCCTAATGCTGTAAACACTACATTATTTGAATAAAATACAGTCTGCGCCATCTACACAGTTGTAAATGCTACATTGCTCAATGAAGTACAATCTACACCATCCCTACTGCTATAAATACAATATTAATGAAATTTACACCATCCCTACTGCTATAAATACAATATTAATGAAATTTACACCATCCCTACTGCTGTAAATACAATATTAATGAAATTTACACCATCCCTACTGCTGTAAATACAATATTAATGAAATTTACACCATCCCTACTGCTGTAAATAATTCATCACTTGAATGAAGTACAATCGACACCGTCACTACCTCTCTAAGTATTATAATACTTGAATAAAATACAATGTTTGCCATACCTACCGCTGTAAATAACTCATTACTTGAATGCAGTCTAATTTACACCATCCCTATTGATGTAGTGTTATACTACTTGAATAAAGTACAATATTTACCATCCCTACTGCTGTAAATAATTCATTACTCGAATGCAGTCTAATTTACACCATCCCTATCTCTGTAAATGCTATAATACCCGAATGAAGTGCACTGTACATCATTCAAACTGCTGTAAATAATTCATTACTTGAATGAAGTGACATCTACAGAATCCTTACATTACTTGAAAAAAATACATTTCTACGGCTTTAAATACTACATTACTTGAATGAAGTACAGGTCATCCCCACTACTATAGTCCTTTTAACTCTCTTACATGTTCTTTTCCCCGCCCCTTCTTCTGTTAACACCATCACTTTCACTGTTACCATTAAGTTCTGCTGTTACAATTAACGTCTACTGTTACTTGTGCCAATTCCACCATTACCGTAACGAGAAAAACACAACTCAAAATAGCAGAAGTAGTCCAGAGATGAAAGAAAATTGACGTCTGACGTGAGGATTATGGTTTTTGGTGAACAGGGAGTTAATCAACAAACATGGAATTTCTCTTACCACTTGTTTCAGCTGGCCTGGCCGGGGTGGGGGAGGTCAAGCGGCCGCCATGCCGTGGTGTCTTGATGACAGGATGAGAACCGGCAACCACACAGCAAGGCTTGTCTCCAGCGGCCAAGATGCTGTCACGTGACTTCAAGACTCCTTTCTGGTGCCCGTGCTGCCTGACAAGTGCTTGGCTGCTTTTGCTGTATCGAGCGTTCGTCCCACACCCCACCCCACCCCATCCCCTGCCTTGCATGGCTCGCCCGTGCTTGTCGGGATATGAAAGCTTAGTTGTCTGCCCATCAGGTTTCTGTCTAGACAAGCCATCATTGAAACATTGAATCGGGGACCTTTACTGCCAGATAAACACACACACACACACACACACACACACACACACACACACTCACACGCACACACTCACCTCTATCTTTCATTGTGTCCCTGATATTTTTAGTAAAAACAGATTTATTATACTTTAATTTTTAACCATTTCAGAACAAAACTGAGCTGTGACGTTCTACACAATGTGCACGACCTTTTACTGCCCACCAACTTCGGCTCCTGCGTTTACCTGTGGCGCTCTCGCCAGTTATTGTGTGATTACTATTCAATATCATCTTACTCAAAACGATTCCTGTTCTTTCATAATGCTTAGTAACTGTTATCTTAGCCAAAACACAATAATTATTTCCCATAAAGAATCATTTCTAGACAAGGCGTGATGGAGTACTTGCTATTTGTTTAAAATTACTACCCTCACCAATTACTTACCTCACCAGGCACAGGAGGCCAAAACAACACAGACAGTAGGGATTATACATTATGTTGTCACAGCTTCATTAGAGCGATTAACATTTGTTAAATAGCATCCAGCGAGACTTTTCTTTATCTCCAGGTGAAGTTTGAAGGCACATGAACGTGTGGGGGTATTTCTCCAGACATGGGAAAATGCTATCTTTAAAAAAAAAATGAGAAAGAAAATGCACTTCCATAGATCTTGGGGACTGAAAATGTAACCCCCATAAACGTTGAAAAGAAGATTTGCCAGTGACAATAAAGTACAAAACAACATATCCAGCTATGAATGTAGACACTGTGTATAGTGACGTGTGTAGTGTATACGTGTGCACATTTGTGTGGACTGTAGATGAGCGCATGTGTGTAAGTGTGTGGCCATGAATATCGCTGTGTATGTGTGCACACACATATCTCCGTGTATTTAATGTCCTTTTGAGTGATAGGGTATTAGAGAGAATACAAAAAATTCACAAAGTTTGCTGTTTAGCTGAGTGGACCGTTGAGTTTGTCCCCCCCCCACCAACACACACAAACATACACATACACACACGCGTGCGCGCAAACTCACGCAACATAAGAAGCAAAGGTGTTGCCTATAGAACGCCCTATCGTGTTACGGACGTACATCTCTGGTCTGCTTGCAGACGAATTTTCGAGTTAACTTTTACAAGGAGGTCAAAGCACAAATGGACTTTCGGTTTAACTATCAACATCACGAAGAAGAGATGACGATGCAAACGCCTGTGTTGACTGAGGTCTGTTGTGTTTTCAGTTGATTTGCTCTAGATCGTATGAAGTAAAGGTCGATGACTTTAGCAAAGAAAAAAAAAAGAAAAAAAAGGAAAGAAAGAAAGAGTATTGAAGTGACAAATTTATTGCAAGTCTATTGTTGACTTTAAGAATTTTTTGACGATTAAGCTGTTAAATGATTTGCCGAGACCTGACAGCCCCTGAGTTCTCTATACGCCATGTCAGCTGGCGGTGGTTAACAGCTCAATGTATCTGGAATTCTCCTTCACTACAACCAAAAGGCCCGTAGATGAAAACCACAAAGCTGCAGATAAGAAAATTGTTCAGCACAATGACGAAAAATCGCGTATCAAATAACAGGCACGAAACTCACATCAGGTCAGCAGAGCAAACCACAAATACAAAGAGTTAGCCCTCAAACCGATAAGTAGAAGTGACATCACTCTCTCTGTCATAGGAAAGAGTGCAGAGAATATGTGAAGAAAGAAGAGAGAGAGAGAGTGTGTGTGTGTGTGTGTGTGTGTGTGTGTACGTGCGTGCGTGCGTGCGTGCGTAAATGAGCGTTTGTATGTTACCATATTGTTATGTGCCTGTTGCTGTAGATTTTCTACTTTTTCGCTTTTCTTGGCAATGGTAAAGAAACTATGGCGTGCTTAGTGCCACTTAGAGACAGAAAATAAAATGATAGATGATAAAGCAGGAAATAAGAACAACTTTAAATTCCTTATATCTTCCAGCCCTGCTCTACATTATCTCTCTGTTATCCCCACCTGGTGACGGTATTTTTTCTTTGTTCGAGAGCTCCCATGGCAGTCTCTGTGAGGTCTCATTTCGATAAACATTTCTGAAAAAGCCAGAAGAACATATAAACAATAATTCGGGGACATGTTTCATCAGTATTCACTGCTTGATTTTACAGCACATATCAGAATGTAAAATCTCCTATATATATATATATATATTGCAAATTTGCGAGAGTTCAGGAAAACAGGCAAGCAGAAGTGCCACATCATCTTGATTAATGCCGCGACGCCAGCAACAGTCGGATCGACGACATCCGCGGCTGCAGCATTCCCAGACGTGCTCGCGAGACATTGCGAGAAACGAGGACAGTTTTCACAACACTGAACCCATTTCTTACATTGCTTTCTCTAAGTCCAAAGGGACGTCGCTCTCAGCAGATTCGGCTGAAGATTGTTTGCAAGTTCCGGTGGCGCGTGACTGACGCGGGTCACCTCCCAGGGGGCGCTGTCGGCGGAGGGTCGGGCCGCTGAGGATGCGATGGCCTTTGTGGTCTGTCTGGCACTGGAATCGAACCCATGCCCAAGGGATTGCGAGCAGGTAGCGTATTGTTTGAGTTGTCCGCCCACAGTGACTAAAAGAATCATTCCAGCGTAGTGGCGGTCCTTTTAACCTGAGCCTTCCTCCTTTACTTCCTCGTCGTTTAGAGAAAAGCCTCAAGACTTATCAGAATATTTACTCTATAAACTGCTGCAGAAATGTAACTAAAAAAATTAAGCATCAGACAGCTGTAGATGGCGCGAGCACGCGCAAACACACACACACACACACACACACACACACACACACACACACACACACACACACACACACTGTTGTTTGCAACATCTGTATGAGTCTGTGTTTGTTTTGTGTTATAAACGTATTACCGTGAAGGTATGGCGTAATCCTTTTTGACATAGCAAACAAAGACCTCCATGAGCAAGCAAAAACTTGTATGGAACAGCTGCGTACCAAAAAGTAAAATAAAAACTGTTTTAATAAAATGAAATCAATTCTCTTTTTTTAAAAAAAAACAATAGTTATATTAGCAATCAAAATGCTACTTCTTCAAACTAATAGTACACCATTTCTAATGTTTGTTATCATGACTAATCAAATCAAGCTTATACCGAAGCTGCGTCTAAATTGCCCCGTTTATGCTCAAAGTGTGTTTCTAAAGATCCTTCATTCACACTGTCCCTTCATTATTTAATCAAGAATACCATAATCTAATATTCGAGGGAGAAATCTAATCGAGAGTTCTCATGAACTTCCTTAACGAGCCAACTCCATCTTCTCCTCGTCTGGTGTCACAGTATGATGTTAGGGAGGCCGTGTCTCCTTCATTCTGCCCTTCCAGTAATCTCAATTTTCGCGTGATCTCGCGATCTTTGGACAATTGCATAGGCTACTTCAGCGTCGCGGGACGGTCACAACGAAGCCTTACTTCTCCTAAATGGTTGGATTGGAAAACCAGATTTCCTTTACGATGGGCAGCTAGCCTGAAGTTGTGATCGAAGTGTACCATATCGATGACCGTTATGAATATTTAGGAGGCATGCGAGAGGCAGGCAAGTGGAGAGAGTGGCAGGCCAGAAAGACAAATGGTCGATATTGGTATTTTGAAATGAGCGTAATGGCTCCTCTCTCGGGTGTCTTTACTTGTCAACCAAGATGGCATGGGTTTTCCACCCGACCTGTCTGCAAGGTAATGTCTGGGTACAGGAGAGGAAACTAAGATATTCTCTCCCTTGAGCACGAAGGCAGAAGTAAGAATTCGGGAATGTTAAAAAAAAAGAAATAAATAAAATAAAGGGTTCTTTCCCTGTGTGGACTGGCTTCTACCGTAAATTCGATCCAAGACAGTACTGTGAGAGGTGTGGGCCTTATTTCTGCGATGAGCCTGTCTGCAGGTCCAAGGTCCCATGTTGGCTTTTCCGTGCCGGCGGTCTTTCGTGTACGGAAATCCTTCTAATGGGGGCTCGCGGTCCCTTGTGGGCACGGAGCCAGCATGATTTATCCTGCCTCTGTCATAAAACCGATTCGGGCGACAGTAAAACGGAGTAGATTTTTCATGCGAGAGGACAAGATCGCGCCGAATTTCTTGGGCGACCCCGCGCTTCTCAAGTCATAACGGGATGAAAGTGCCAACGCTTGAGAAATGACAAGACCCTCCCGATTCCTTGGCCTCTGCGCAGAGCGTCTTGGGCGCACGAGAGGCTGCTGCTGGTTCTGGCCGGGGCCAACAACTGGGAGGTGGGTGGGAGGATGGAAGTAAGGGGAGGGGGCATCATCACCAAGCAGAAAAAGAAAGAGAGATAAAAGAAGAAAAGACATTGGAGCCATGGTGATACTGATGTCAGTGGAGGGCAAGGAAGGGAGGTAGGGAGGGGGCCTGGAGAAACAGATGTGAACTAATCGATGGAAGGCTACGTGTAACACGGGGAAAGGTCATCCAGAGCCAAGCACAATGATGAATTCTGCGATCAGTCCAAATGGAGCCTGAACTTTGCCGACGACCCAAATGGCTTGACCTTTTCGAGCCATTAAGCCACTTGTATTTTTCTATGCAGATTGTCTTTCACACACCAGGGTTCGTTGTGGGTGGGACAAGGGGGGCGGGGAGTTCGAGACACTGTCTTCTCGGGTGATGACAGCTTTAACAAAACCGCGTAACACTTAGTCCAGGAGTTAAGCGGGATTTGTCAAATAAGAATGTTATCATTAGTTTAGTAATATTTTATCACGTTGTAGTGCTGTCGTTAATTTAGAAATATTTTATCATGTTGCAGTTTTGTCATTATTTTAGTCTCACGTATTGGTGCTTTATACGAAGACGAAGTTGGTTGGGCGAGTTTGTCAATCAGGGTTCAACTCGCGATGAGAGGTTCGGCCATCGTGAGTTATAGGAGAAAAGTTTAACAGGGGCAGAGTCCCCTAACCTTGATGTCATACTGGCAGTATATGTAAGTGGTTCAGTGTGTCTGGAAGGCCAAGTCGACCCTCTCTTTCGATGTCTTCTCTCTGATGCTGGACAGTTGTGTGGGTACAGGGCAGCCACAGTCAAGAACAGGGGCTAGTGACATAACGGGTTTCTAAAACTTAAAACTGTTTTAAAAAATCAAATTTAGACAACTTTAAAAAATAGCCTCAATGCCATTTTGATGCGTTGTACAAGCACATACAAAAAAATTGTGCTGACGGTAATAAAAGGCTGGTTTAAACAGTTTTTCTTCATTTATTTTTTTAGACAATTTAAATGTTTTTTAAAAGCTTTAAAATTTCGTTGTGCATTGTGTTTCGATAAAACTGGTTCTCTAAACAGATTTATAACTCCAAAGTGTCTAAAATTAGAAATGTGCAACGGGCTGCCAAGATGTCAATATTACCCTGACGGCTGATTTATTTGAAAAAGACATTTCTTTAGAGTGAAAATTGCTTGACCCCCAACAGCAGCTTTACTAGAAGTATACATTTATTTAGTCTGGAAACTTCTTGACAATTTCACATCATATATATATATATATATATATATCTCACACCAACAGCAGGTTTGCTGGCAACATACAATTGTTTAGTCTGGAAACTGCTTGAGAAGGTCACATCTCTCCAAAAATATTCAGCTAAATGCGAGCTGCCGTCAGAAATGTTAATAATAATTGCATGAAGGCACTGAAATTGTAAAACTCTAAGTGATTAAAAAAAATACGTGATAAATCTGAAGAATTAATAAAAAGTAAATTAAAAAAATCCCAAACCCCAACAGTTATGAAAATGTTTATAGATTGATGACGGTTAATGTCAGCTCCAGTCTTGGAAGTCGACTTCTCACAGCAGCCAATGGCAGCACACAAACAAGGGAAACTATTAATTATACTGGTAAGTATAGCGAGTGATCAGCTGATTGCACAGTAACCTTAATTAACTCTTGGTCTGTGAGCCAGACTCCTCAAATACGAGATAAATAGGAAACATTTGCACAGTCATTTTTAGTGTGTGTACTACACGTGTAATGCATACAATCATTTAAATAAAGTCATCGGTAGATGAAATAGGAGTGAAATAGGAGAGTGGGAATGGTGTGTGGATGGTATGAGAATGGTAGGAGGACGGTATGGGGTGGTGTGGGAATGGTATAAGATAAGATAATACTTTATATCATACCATGTATTGTATTCAATTGTATATAATGCAATGACTTGGAAATGATGATAAAACGAGCTTAAAGATTTTTACTACTGTAGGGAATAAGAGAATAAGGTATGGTGAACCTATTGTGAACTGGGAATTAGCTTGTCTTATTTACATAACTCTTTCGTCCTCACCACCCAACACGCACACACATACGCACACACGCGCGCACACACACGGACGCGCATGCGCGGTTGTGTGTGTGTGTGTGTGTGTGTGTGTGTGTGTGTGTGTGTGTGTGTGTGTGTGTGTGTGTAAACTGGGTGACGGGGAGGTTCTGTAAGAGTGACCCACCGACTGATGGATCAGTGTCACGTGACACTGACAGTTTCAGAGGTGATTAGAGTTTGAAATTAAGAAAAATGGAAGGTCTTCTAGTTTAAGATTATTTAAATAGTTGAGAGAATATGTATTTATACGACATATACTCAAAGTTAATGATGCTGTTGATGATAATATTTACCTACACATGATTCCAAAGTTCTGTTTATTCAACCTGCATTTAAAGTTTGTTATAACGTTTATGTAAAGAGGTTTACCACGTGTAGATTATAAGTGTACCTTATGCGGTAACGGGGCCTTACGTCCGATAAATATTTTTTCCAATACCATACCTATAAGCCTGGCTTTTAAAATAAAATCACATTTTTTTTACTGTAAAATGGCACTCATCGCTTACACTTTACATTTACAACTGCACTAGTTCTGAATAACGCGTGTTACAGCTGCATAATCATGAGTAACGCGTCTTACAGCTGCACTGATGGTGACTAGCATGTGTAACAACTGCACTCCGTGGTAAGAGTCGAGGTCCATGCTGAACACTTGCCATTAGCGTGTGTTGTGCGTGGACAGCAGGACGAGAGACATGCGTGGCCTGATGCAGCGTGCATACAGAGCGCCGTGCACATCCCACTTGCATTCAATTATTAGGCGCATGCCATTCGGGCGCTGACAGCTCCCTCCCTTCACCCACCCGCCCTCTCCCTCGCAATCCGCGCAGCACCCGTTTGTTTAGCTCCCCCATCCACCCCTTCATGTCCTCGCGCGTCACCCGTGGCCACACCCTCCGCTTAGACCCTCCTCCACGTTCATGAATAATGACAAGTCAAGGTGTTACCCTCGACACCGCAGCCCACTACGAGGCAGACTGCTAACACCTCCCATTAAATGTAGACTGACAAAAGTCGAGGGAAGTTGTAAACTTTAATTATGTGTCTTCTGAAGAAAGCGAGGAATAGTTTGCTTCCAATGAGCATTTTAATATCTGTAGCTATTAAGACAGCGCAACGGTCACGTGATATTCGAGATGTTGACTACTCCCCTCACTCGACAGTCACAGTTACCATCACAATCACAGTCACCCTCTCTCACTACTGTCGACACTCCCTCTAAGCATACACCTGCTTCTCATATTTTTCATGTCGATGCGAACACCTACATTTCAGTCCCATGCATTTTACATGTTCGCAACATTTTTTGCAACAGCTGCAAGGCCGCAGCCTGCGGTCTTTCGAAAGTTCCTTTGAAGTCTTGCTGTATATACTGATGACAAGACATATGTTTAATTACCTCGTGTTTACAAAGAAACAGGATGCTAATTTGATGGGTGTATGCATCTCCTTCCAAAGAGACAGAGAGAGAGAAGTGTGGAAGTAATGAACTGTGCTGTGACAGCGGCTCATATCGCAATAGTCATATCCAAACTGCAGTGTCAATGGTTTAATAATAATAATAATAATAGTGAATATTTTTATAGCGCGTATTCACACTCATAGAGAGCATGCTCTTAGCGCTTAAAACGAGGAAGAGACGTGGACTAAGTAGATACAGAACAAAGGGGTTAGGAAATTTAGGAAAGGGGTTAGGAAAGGGGTTTACGAAACTTAAACCAATTTTATCGATATAATATTTTAGAGTTTTTTAATATTTGTTGTTTGTGTCTTAAAATGATATTTTGCTCTGTTTTCTCCATGCATGGAGTATGTAGCATGATGAATGAAAAATGAATGCAGCAGACTGAAGGCCATCAAATTCAGGTTGCGGCGAGCTTTGTGTAAATATTTTACCGAGCTGCTAGACTGACAGTGTGAAGCAACTGAAAATATATTTTATGTTACTCATAATAGTTTATTACTCATAATAATAAAAAAATGTATATTAATCATAAAAAACCATGGAAATGTATTTCATGCTGATCATAATAAATCCACTAAACGGGCAACATCTGTTTCCAGATGTCTGCTTGTGTGCCTGTCTGTTTCTCACACGTATGCAAAAATCTTATACATATGCATTAGCCATATACATTATACATTCTCTTCCTCCCCAGTCTCTCTCTGTCTCTCTCTCATATATATATATATATACTTACATAAATAAACATACACACACCCATACACATGCCTACAATCCACATACAAATATACTCTTTCTCTCATATCCACACACGCGCGCGCGCGTGTACGCACGATCATGTTGGTTGTAAACTAAAATACATGTTTACTCATAGAGCACGAAACATTTAGGCAATGCAGTGGCCACAACTTCGAATGGTGTGACAATTTGGACATGCTTCTGTTTGGTCTGCCATGGTTGTCCCATACAACATATGGCGGCGTTTTTCCATGCTGCTAGCAAGCAAAGATTTCCCAGCTCGCACTGCAGCTTGCATCCTTTACTCGATACTGAGTGTCGATATGTAATGAACGTTAAAGTACCCATCCACAGTGTACAATGGTTATTATTGTTCCATTTTATTCATCGAGAAAGGATTTATTTTACGAACACCGTGCACGGGCTGACAAAACATCAAGTGGAGGAGGTATTGTTAGTACAGCACCTCTAGGTTGATTGAACGCCAGTTCCCAAATTGTTGGTTAACGAAACAAAAGTGTCCGCCATGATTCGTCGCTTTACACACAGCATTCGGCACCTTGGAATAACGCCTGCAACCAATTTGTAGAGGGCGCAGATGCAAGTAGCAAAGCCGAAGACTTTAATTACCTCCAATCAAAAGAGCGCACCGCCATTACTTGCAGGCAGCTTCCGGCGCCTCCATATCGCCGTCGTGCATGTGTAACGGATCTCCCAGGCGCCGGCTAGCGGCCTGCTCGTAGCGCCACCTGCCACCCGAATGCAAAGCCACATCAAGGTATAGGAACAGTTTGCTTTTTTTTTCCTTTCTTCTGTCTGCATCTCTGTCTCTCTGTGAAGTGTGTGTGTGTGTGTGTGTGTGTGTGTGTGTGTGTGTGTGTGTGTGTGTGTGTGTGTGTGCATATTGTGTAGACCTTCTAGAGTTGTGAAAATGGCTCTGTTACCTAAATCTCCCAAGTAACCCTGTGTACCTAAAAGTACCTCAGTCAAAGAGTCGCCAAAGAGTAGAAATGCGACAATGTTGTTACACTCTGAATCCTTTGCGCTTATTCACGAATCTACATTAATTACTTCTACTAACACCCTTTTCCCAAAATCGCAAATATTTGCTGAGCATCGGTAGCCATGACACCAATACTTTTTTCTTGCATCAGAAGCAGTAAGGAAAGTCCCAAACATTTGGGGAAGACACGAAGAATAGTCTTAATGACTGCTCTTTGCGGATGACATATACAATTAAATATAAAAGTATAGTTAGACATTTGACCATCGCAAGTTCTTGGGTAGGACTTTGCCTGCAAATAGTACACGTGTAATGCTGTTTTGATCACCGAACGTCTTCAATTTTTCACATTTCATTTCATACTCTTTAGCACATCTTCAGCATTTCACGTTTCATTTCATGTTCTTTAGAACATCTTCACTTGCCATCCAGACCCTTCTTTCTAGGATCTTTGTCACTAGTAAATTCTCAAAATTACACACACACACACACACACACACACACACACACACACACACACACACACCAATATAAATCCTGCAAAATAAATTTAGATTTTTGCTTCTGAAAACCTTTCCAGTATCTTCGTCGTCCTGCAAACCATACACAATAAAGACAGCATGCATGAGATAAGATTTGCGAGAGTATATTTTAAGACTTAGCAACAAAAAATTATTAGAGCAATAAAAGAAAAAAAATTAAGCAATACAGCCCTGACAAAAGGAAGTTGTGGCGAAGGAATTATTGACGTTCAGGAGAAGCTTGCGAGACGATGCCTCAAGACTCACAAGGCGTGTAAACACGAGCCTCCCAAAAGACACCCTCCGTCCCGCTTCCCGTCCCAGCTGCCTGTCACGGCCGCCGCCATCTTGCTTGTGCATCCAGGGGAAACCACTCCCAAAGGGGACCCCGCATTGGATTAGTGCGAGCGGCAGGTACAAATTGAATACAATCCTCGCCCCGCGTGCGCAGCCGGAGCGAAGTAATAAGATCAGAGATCGCTGTGGACGTAGCTTGAGGCCGACGTCTTCCGGAGGCCTGGAGGTGATTGCAGTCGCACTGCAGCCTTGGGCGTCAGGTCTGACGCTTCTTCTTCAAATCTGACGGTTTTGCACTGACCCCACAGAGTTACCAAGGCGAGAAAAGTCGGAGGGCGCGTCTGGAGTGCAATCTTCGCGAAATAAATTTGTCACTTTCTACTTCATCTCGCGGCCCAAGTAGCGTGAACACCTCTCAGTGTAGGCCTTCTTCTGTCGGTCTGCATGAAATTCTCCGCTCACTACTGCCCTGACGAGCTTTGACTGTACAGGCGGACTTACATCGATGACTATTGAACAAATATGCTTAACGAACATTAATATTTACTTAAGAGTTTTTGAACAATTGTAGACTACTAAAATCTTAGTCTTTGGGTGGTTTTTTTTTTTTTTGACATTCTATAGCTGCATTTTCTCCTGACCTGCCAGGGACAGCTGTTTCATCAGGAAAAAGCAAAACTTTAGGAGCTATCATAAAAAATATTATAGAGATGCAAACTAGATAGTTCAGATGACAATGAAAAAAAATAACCGTCAAAGAGATTTGTAATTAAATTTGGATTTGTAAATGATGTTCTCTAAACAAGGCAGGGGCAAGCTGGTTGGTTTGCTGCTCGAGACTATCGATCATATCAAGATCATAAAATCCACAAAACGTTCAAAATGATCAAAATGTTTGGATTATATCAAACTTTACAACTAAAAAAAAAAGTAGCATTTAAAGTAAGAGGGATTCTAAAATTTCCAATTGGTACAGGGTTAAAAATCAACCCTGACACGAACATTCCTTAGTCTACTGATAGCCTGCCAAGCTATTTGTCAATGTTATGCTCTTTCCAGAAATGATATCCGTTCGATGGACTTTGCATTGAATGTTTATTAAGTAGGGCTCGCTATGGCTTAAACATAATTTGAGCCGGCGATCTGTAAATGGATATTGTTAATCTCGGAGAGAATACCTTTACTGTCAGACCTCTAACTTTCTGAAAAACGGCTGCATGAGAGTATGTTATGGTAAAGAATTCCAATGAATTCTGTAGAATAAACGACTGTAAACATTTCAGTTCTTGCACAAAGCTTACATCACTGGGATGGTTGGCGTCTGTGTTCTGGATGATGGGTAGAAACCAGTGCTAATACAACTTCCAGTAAACGGGGAGAAACATCCTTTTATCATTTTACAGCACATCACAATCGATGCGGATGCAGTTTCCCGTTTCATTTGATTGTGTGTGTGTGTGTGTGTGTGTGTGTGTGTGTGTGTGTGTGTGTGTGTGTGTGTGTGTGTGTGTGTGTGTGTGTGTGTGTGTGTGTGAAGGCCAGTTCACCCTGCAATGCAAAAGTCACGCAAGATACGAAGGTGAAAGTGAAATACTAAATCAGAATCATTATTATCAAAATTACCTAAACAAAGATTGACATTATTTTGCTTTGAAAGCGAGTTATTGTCACCCTTTGTACAAATCTCTAACAAAACAAACAAAGGAACGAATATCTCCGTATAAACCGCTGAGTTCTTTTTAAAAAGATTGTTTAATGGTTGAACTTGCTGCATTATATTTCGCACATAGAGAAGCAAGGCTATAACAGATATGTTAACAGTCTTTGCACTTAATACATAATCAACGATTTTTAATAATTCTGTGTATTGCGTATCCTACAACTTGGTAATCTCTTCACATTTTAATCAAACTGGTATGAAAATGTGTTTAAAATTTCATTAAACATGAGTTTGTTAACATATTACCTCACCTTACTCTTCTTCTCTTCCACCAACAGAAGAAAATTCGTCCTTCGTCTGATGAACACGCAGACACATGAATGAGAAAAACACGGGATTATATTCAGGATTAAAAACTGCATGTAATTATAAATATTGGCCCCCTCGATAAGTTCCTTACTTTGGATGTGTAGCTGGCAATCACGTGTTTTATTCACTGACTCAGTGCTGCCGAATTAGCTTTGTTCATTGTAAATTCTATCTCATTATTAAAACATGTCATAACATCTTCCACGTGGTTTTTCCGATTGTTATTTTCACTTTCTTAACAATAATAGAAGCATTTGTTTCAAGACGATGCAGACACCATACATATAACTATTAATTTTCAATGCATTTAAGACTTTCTGGACGACTAGGCATCGAAACAAAATTGGCATTATTTTTTTTTAACGTGAAAGATCGTGTTTTGTGGGAGGAGAAAGAGCCAAGCTTCTAGCGACTAATTCATTAATTTACATTTGACCTTTACTTTAAATTTATATTTAAATGTGGTTAATTTAGACATATTCTTACTGCTCTTTTATCAATAAAGCCAAACCATTAACGTCAGACAACAACTAAAAAAGAAAAAAACAACCAGCCCCCCCTCCCTGCCTTTGTGTTTTAATTTTTCCTTGTTTTTATTCTCTCTCTCTCTCTCTTTTTCTCGACATCATTTTCGTGAATTCAATGAATTTCAATCTTGTGTTTCACACTGCACCTGGACCTGGAGCATCCTGCTCACAGCATATTCCGTGCTGCACGAGCGGGCTGCCTTCTATTTATCATGAGTCGCGGGCCGGCCCGGAGCCCCCTCGCGACCGCACGGGGCTCGCGGGGCCACCCACAGGACTGTAGGACTAATTCCCTAATTCTTTCTCTCCCGCTCCTTCGGGTGATTTCACTTGCACGGCCACGAATGAAGAGAATTTCTTGATCTGCCCAAATTCGAACACAAACATTATACGGCAATGAATCGGCGGCCCGCCAGCCCTGGGGATGCCCCATCAAGGCTGACTTGGACACCCGGACAATTTGGTAAATGAGAGGGGAATTTCTCTCTGGTGGCTAGCCCCTCCGTAATAAAAGGATAATGTTGCGGCGAGGCTGCTAAAATAAATTAGAGGTCATGTAATGGTTGATACTTCTCCCGAAATTGTGGTCATCAATTTCTTACACCAGCCCTCTTCATACGCATGCCCTACCCCCTCCCTCCCTGCTTACCCCCACCCACCAGTAGAACGCGAGCACTTCCACCTCCGCCTTCTCTCTGCACCTCCCACTGTAACAGTCTTAACGACAGGCATCACTAACCCTCCGTTTTGTAAACAGGGCGAAATGGAGAAAGTTCCAGGGATGGCGCTGTTCTCGAGATCCCGTTATTTGCGGCTGTTATCGAGACAAGCTGACAACTGGAGCGCTGTAACTGCCCTTTCACCATTTTCTCCGTGCCTGTGTTTACTGCCCGAAACATGGGAAACAACAGCTTAAGACGACCAAGATGAGCCGCACTTTGCGGCCAGGACGAGGCGGCAGCAACTACTAATGGAAGACAGGGAGTCTTCTGTCACCGCTGCACGTCTTCGCCGTTCGTCCGGTTCTGGCAACGTGGATATTGAAACCGAAAACCCTGCTCCATGACCCCTCCTTGCGTAATTACTGAAAGAAGTCGGCCCATTAATGGCAGTTAACTCATTTGGTGCAGCCATTAAGCCGTGAGCCTGCCTCATCAGGGGTGATTATATAAAGCCAACTCGACAAAAGTCAAGCTGGGCAAATACTGCCGCCAGAAAGACAAGGGGGAGTGAAGCATGCAGATGAGACAATCAGCCGTGAAATTTTATTATCCATTTGTCGACCATTGGCGATCCTCGTCGCCAAGACTTCTGTTAAACTAGATTTGAAATATGATCTCTCTTGCCGACCATTCTTTGAGACAACCAATTTATTAATTATCTTTTTTTCGGTTTGACACAAAGCAAGTTGTTTGCAGTGGTAATAACTGTTTTTAATTGTGTTTGCTGAATTATGATTCATGCATACATACACACACAAACACTCTAACAAAACAGAATTATGGAAACTTTAAAGGCAAAGTGGACTGAACGGTAATAATCTTCCACGATGTTATCACTCTGACCCCTTGTCAGTATAGGGTAGTTTAATATTTCATTTCTATGTATACATGTCTAAATTTTTTATTGTTTTTTCCTAGTGATGGAGATTAAAAATTGAAGGATGAATCATTTAATTTATATTTGATTTTTTAAATCTAAACTTTCTTCTGAACTGTTATTTCCATTTTCTAAATTCTGTATATTTTCTCGTCAAATGATTAATAAATGAACGTTTGTCTTGGTGTCTTGCGAAGAGTTGCTTGCTAGAGGAATGGAAATGTTTTTCTTTGTCTGAAGACTGATGCACTGAAAACTTTGGCATAATCAGCTATTGTTATTTGGTCATTTATTTTTCGGAAAATAGGAAAATGTGGCAGGAAAAAGAAGTAGTCAGCTGCGCATGCGCTTATTATGCTGATGTACAGCGAGCATCATTCCCAGGTTTATATAGTTCTTTATATTTGAATAATGAAGTATTTTGTTTTATCATGCTAAACTATATTTGTTTGTGAATGAAAATGGTGGCGTCTTTAGCACGCACAATCGATTCGTAATAGTTTCCAGGTACTGTAGAATATTTTAGCTGAGCTGTGGGAAGATCCACCAGGAAAACTAAATCCAATGTTACCATGGTAAATGACACGTGGTGACACATGGTGTGTCAGAAATATCACGATGCCTAGAGAACAAATAAGATGCTGGGAGTTTCCGGGTGCGCCGGCACTTTCTGTTCCTTGGTATGTAGCGAGGATGTCACCGGGGTATTAGTGAGGGTTGATCACCTGGGTTTGTAGCTAGATAACATGCAAAAGTCGCTAACACAAGTGTATGTGATAGTCCTAGTCTCCGTAGCTGCCCCATTGTGGCGAAAATTCGTCGACGAGTTAAAACCCGATGATGCAAAACGATAACTACACCTTGAAGAACGTTAATAAACTTGCCATCTCCTCCCATGAGGTTCCTAAAAATCAGTGTCAAGGAAGTATCGAGAATAATGCCGCTTGTTCTTGATCGACAGCTGATAAACTGTTTCTTAGAGAGTCTAATTTCTCTGTGCCATTTGACATTACAAAGTCAACGAAAATACAGCTCTTCTGATCATTACTGGACGAATTGTGTGTGTGTGTGTGTGTGTGTGTGTGTGTGTGTGTGTGTGTGTGTGTGTGTGTGTGTGTGTGTGTGTGTGAGAGAGAGAGATGGCTGTTGGTGCTTTACACGACATGAAGTCAGAAGCTGATGTCACTTCACTTGGTGCTAGTCCAGCCCTGTAATCAGCTGCCATATCCAGAGAAGAATGACACAAACCGAGAAAGCCAAAGCTGAACCCACAGCCGTGTCTTGGTGACAAGTGTTTCAATCCTTGCTTCCTCAGCCCACCCGGACGAGAGAGTGATAGCGTAAACAAAGCTGGTAAGAACTCCGTCATTGAATTCACGATTGTCACTATGTTTGGTTTATAACCGTCCCTTTCTAATCTGGACAGAAGAGCCTGTAGTTACGATGCTGCTTTGTCGATTGGAAAGTTTCCTCTAATTTGTCCCTTCATGTTCGTGTTAGGTCAAGAAACATTTACCTTCCCTGGTTTATTTTCTCTCGAATAGAAGAGGGTGGATCGTCCTCCTTTAGATACCTTTATATCTGTCTGTGCCATCGTGAATATTTATTAGATGTGTTAATTAATTCCACTGCGCGCCTTGCGCTTGATAAAGATTTAACCAGTACTCCGAAAGTCCCGCCATCCGTGGACAGTCTTCATCTCGCGAGCTCTCGTGCAGGCCGCGAGTTCATCGAGACCACTTTGTCCGGCAAGCGAGAAGGGCGTAAAGAAGTTGATGAAAAGACCAGCTCAACGCAACATTATTAATTTTCTGCTCATTAATCTTTGATAGTGCTACCCTGATGTACAGAGAAGGAACCTGGGCCGAGTGTTAATGAGAGGAAGGAAGCAACATGAGTGCAGCTCGTCCCACATGGCTTGTTGCATTATGCATGACGTATTGGTTTGTTGTCTTTAAGCAGTTTGAGATCGTGCAAACGTCACGCTTTCAATCAGAGAGAGAGAGGTAAGGAAGCGAAAGGTTTATCAGGAGCATCGTAATGGCTGACTTTTCAATCAAATCTCCGTGACAGACGGGCGGGCCGCTGGCGTGGCACGGTTGCTGCGTGAATATGCAATGAAGCGGAGCGGCCGCTGCTGCACTCGTTTAGTGTCGTTACCGTCACCAGGGGCTGCACGACCGTGTGCACGACAAGCAGCAGCTGAGGCGGTGCACACGGCCACCACAAGCAGGGCAGAAAAACAAAGCAGTGTCTGTTCTACCACCACCACCACCACCACCACCACCACCACGTTAGTACTCCTTAAATGCTTAACTTAACTATTCATTAACTGCCAATAAAAATAGTTGCTATAACTAATAGTAATAAACTATTTCTCTATCACCTGATACAAGTATTAGTAATGAACTATTCCTCTATCACCTGATACAACTACTGGCCATTAACTATTCCTTTGTCGCTTGATACAACTACTAGTAATTAACTATGTCTCTATCCCCTGCTACTGCAAACAACTTGTGTTGCTGTTAGTTGTTTGCCGACAGCCAAGTAAAGCAGGCGATAGTTTCAATCCTGTAACTGTCACGAGTTTGGTGCCCAGTGATGACGATGGTGACTTTAGGAGAAGTATTCTTAATAAAATGCTTAAATGTTAAGAAGTCAGTGAAGTATACATCTCTGATATATGGCTGTACTGACAAGTGCAACACCGTGGGGAATGAGTACAAGTGTAAGTTGCAGTAACACTAATCAAGATAAGTAAAAATAGAAGTTTTCAATCTCTCAGTAGAAACCATAACCAGTTTACAGCTCCTACCGTAATATAAAGATGCACAGACGCCTGCAACAAACCAGCAGCATAACAGCAAGATATCTTGGCCACCGGAGGGTAGGGTGCCCATTGACGTCGCTCCATGCTAACACCACCCCAAGTTTTCATCGATCCTGGGCAGGCTTCGTAACTCGTCGATAATGTAGACAAAAATGGTGATCTCCCCTGGAGAAATCATCCTCACAGGAGAGACCGTAGCTAATTATTCTTCGTCCATTTCCTCACAAAAGACAGGTACCCGAGGGCCGCCGCTGGGCGGATATCCTTCTTGAAATTGAATTCGGTAAGCTTTCTGCAATCAACTAGTTGGATGAGGTGGTTGTGATAGTCACACAATAGTTCCGCAAGGCAGTAATTCGGCTAAAAGGTTCTTGACAGTTACCTAATCGCTCTGCAACCCTCAGCTTGGATGAAATGCTATAAACTGTTTGGCAATAGTCCACAGACAAGTAACAAGTGGTCTAGACCGTTACATGATGGGTTCATAGATCAGTAAGCAGAAAGAAACGTTCCTCTCTCTTACATCGGAGATGGGCTATAGGAATGTGAAAGTGCTTAAGATCTACCGAGCGACGACAAAGATGAGAATGCCAGTGATAAACTATGTAGGAAATAGCTCCACATACAAGTCAGTTGGCAGAAATGCTCTTTACACTTACACTAAGGACAACAGAAAAGAAACATGGATGAAATGTTCTTGTCTCTTACAAAGAGATCAGCCTTGGAATGTAAAAATCGTAAATATATCGGCCAACATTATTTGGTCTCTTTAATAAATATAAAAAATCAGTTATTGCATGTTTTTATACTTGCTCTTTATATGTTTCATGCTCTCTTATAATTGTTGCTGCTGCAGTTTCTATGTCCCTGCAGTTTGAACTGTCCCAAGTGGCCCTTACTCATCTCTTCAACACGTATCAAACCACCATTCCAGTATTTCTTCATCACGCATCAAACTGTCATTGTTAGTGTTTCTTCACCACGTATCAGACTGTTATTTGATTTTTCTCTTCTTTTCAAAGTCAACCTTTATTCTTATCTATTTTCTGCTTGTTTTCTTTGTTTGCATCACCACCATTCTTTCTTGTCTTTTTTCTGTCCTCTTTTCTTTTGATTTGTTCCTTTATTTCTTTTTGTTGTTGTTTATTTCTTTGTTCGTTCGTTTTTCTTTCTACTTTTTCTGTCGTTTATTTTGGTTGTTCGCTTTTCGTTCTTTTGTTCTTTCTCTCTTGCTTGCACTTTTTCGGGGCCTTGAGTATGAAAAACTGCCCTTCACATTGTGACTTTCTAGCTGTAGACTTTTTCAGGATTAGTCGGTGCACTGTGCCTTCACATTACAGCACTTCTAGACCCGCTCCATTATCTGTGGATAGTCCTTGTCGATTCTTGACCAATCCCGGGAGGACTCGCCCCTCCTTAGTCCCACTAGTTTGCCTGACAAGAACCATTTCCTTACTTCACAAATGTGCTTTGGGCTTGCAGACAGCCATGGTGATGTCTGCAAATCCTTGGTGTCGTGAGTTACGGCGCCTGCGAGTGCGGCGTCCCTGGCACTTTGTCTTCAGCACAGTAACCCAAATCCAAGCAAAGACAATACCAGCGGATCAGCGAACACAATTAGAAAGTCACAGACCCCACAACGGTCTCATTAAAGGGAATTTTCTTTCCATTTGTCGCTGCCGAAATGGGACCAACCTTAGGACAAGACACAATCCCCCGGTCCTCGGAGACACCTTCACAGAGAGTCTAATCCTCCTTGACGCGCGTGCTCGCCTCCCCTGCCAGCACCACCAAGCTTGGACGCCAGGCGCGTGGAGATGGATTTCAAGACAGTCGTGATAGATGTCAAGAGAGACCCGAAAGACTTCAAAATAGATCTTATAGACTTCAAGAGCCACCTGGAGACGCCATGTTGTTTATCAAGATCTTCACAGCTACGTTGTTTATTGTCCACTCCTCAGGCACATGATGTTAACTAGTTCTTTATTTTATTCTCCGCCATTTTGTATAACACACTTATGGTTATGATGACATTAACAGTCATACTCACATTTCACACTCACATTCCCTTTTATCAAATACAACCCTCTAGTGATTTGAGGGTATTCTGACAGACACGCTCGTATTTCACACTTATATTTCACATTCACACATACTACCCCCATGCTCCTTACCCACCACTCTTCAACGCCAGTAAAGGGAGATAAGACGCAAAACAGGCGGGCATATAAGGCTGGAGTGCATCACTAATGGTACAGAAGTTAACAGCGCTAGAATACCTTTGTATTGACAACAGGACTGTTTGACACTTAAGTCAAGGTAAAAACTAACTGAACCCTAGACGAAAAGTAACATTTGTACATGTTTATGGAAAGGAACATTGTTTTAATTATTCTGAAGTACATTTAACACAAGCATCACGATGTTTTAACCTCAAAATAATGTCATTCACCAACAGGCATCTACTCTGTTAATATATTATTCCCTTATTACCCTCTTGAGTGCTGTGCTTGTTAGCGATGTATGTAGCTCCAGGACTGGACTGGCACTTTTGTCTCGTCTGTCCTCTGTCTGAGTGCCACGCAGATGAATCGGTAAATTGAGACAGAGTGACTTTAAGCCTTGTCTCTCGCAGATCCCTCATAGTTATGTCGGTTTTCGCCAAGGTTTCTTGTCGAAGCTGCACTTTGCGTCCCTGAACCGTTGAAAGGGAAACCGCCGCGCCATCTTCACAAGCCGAGTTCCCAGGGGCGAGCAGCGAGAAGAACTAGAACTGAAGCGACAAACTAGACGGGTGGGATTCGCTTTTGCTGTCGACGGGCTTAAAGAAGAGGTCGTGCAAATGAGAAACTCGAGCCGCTCTCCTTATCAGCGCACGCACTTGCTGAATTATAATGATCACCAAGTTGACGGGGCACCTGCCTGCCCAACGACCCGTGGCGAGCCGTGGCGAGAAAAAGCAAACTACGAAATCTAACGACTTTTGCAGTCTCTCTCTCCCGCTCTCTCTCTCTCATCTCTCTCTCTTTTCCTATTTTTTTCTTGTCTGATCCTAGTTGTGAGTTTTTTTTTTTAGTTTTTACTTGTTTCCCACTCCTAGATCGTATCTCGAATGTTTGTACGAGACTCCACGGCTACAGTTTCTAAGCCCTACCCTGTATTTATCTCCTCAGCTCTTTGTATATTAATACAATTCCTGGTCATCTAGCATTGTTGCTGCTTCTGTCTGGTCCATTCACCCATTACACTCTCAGAAATGGCTTGTTAAGTTTTAAATGTTGAAGAAGCACCATGTTTTTATTTATAAATAATTCAATATATAAACACGTATCAATGGAAGTTGCCTATTTCAGTACAATCATGTAACAGCACCACACAGTCACGTGACCAGGCCAGCCAATGTTGACAGCTGACGTGGACCTCAGGCTGACGCTGCTGCCCTCGATTGCCCTGTTAGGGTCATGCAGTTCGACTCCTGCCCCTCTGATCTCAGTTCTCGCGAGGGTTCGGTCTGACGGCTGGCGGCCACAGCTCGGAGCTGCTCAAGTCATTACCTAGTCAGGAAATGAGTTTTTACCAAATGAGGTGTGTGCTCACTGGGCTCCTGTTGTCACCGCCCGACGTTTTCATTTCGTAATAACGCTATTGAAGTGTTTATTTTTGTATTGTTTGTTTAGAGAAACCAACTAAATGATGGTCTCCCGATTGGAGCCACTTCTATCGTGTTGCATTCTCATGGGAAAACTGTTTCATCAGCAGTCTTTTTCTTTCTTTCTCTCTCTCTGTGTATATCTATCATGCTGTGTGGCCATCCTTTCGTCCTTCTACCTCATCACGTGCATGTGTTGAGATCTTGTGTCCAAGACATCGGCATGTGCGTTCTCGGTTGGTGAGACAGACACAATGTAGGATCCTCGGGTGGAAGAGGAGCACCCTCACACCCAATGGCTTGACACTTAAAGGAGGAGGGAAGCTACTCAGACTAGGGTAACCTAACCAACAGTTACTGATTGGGTTACTACACGGTCTGACATAATGTAAAATATGCACTTTTGTAAAGAATTTTGAATAGCAGGCCTGTAGATATTTGGTGTAAGATTTCAGACTTTTTACAAAAGTGTCAGACAGTTCTGAGGAACAATTTACATGTTCACAGTTTGTTTCTTTAACAGGCTTTAAATGTCATCAACAAAAGACGTTTTTTTTCAGATTTGGAGAATAAATATTTCATATATAAAAGATAAAATATTTTATACAAAATGTATACATAATAAATACAATAAGTATATATATATAGAGAGAGAGAGAAATCATAGTTTACTAAAAACGTACTAAAGATTATATTTTTATGATTTTATTATCGATAACTTTTCCCGGAAGTTACGAGAAAAATAGAGGCGATTATCATGCACCTATGGTACTGAGGAAACGTTTTCTCAATAACTATGATTATGTATAGACAAGTAGTGTCTGGGAAATGCAGCAATCTGTACTATGGTGTGAAACATTCCAACAACGACAACTTCTTTATTTTGGGTCGTGCCCATAACCAATGTTGGGGGAGAGTGGTGATAGGGAAAATGAATTATTAGTTCAAAATCTATGGTTACGGTCAAAAGATACCCAATTCCCCAACTTCATTGAAATTGCAACGTACATTGATATTAACAAGTTAAATTTGATTATTAACAAAGAAAACATTTGCAAATTATTTACTCTCTAATCTGTATAGCTTGATAAAGAAAAAGAGCAACATTTTTTTTTATAAATTGTGTAGAATATCTTGCAAATAAAATGGATAAACGAAACTGTAAATGATTCTCAGAGAATTTTCCAGGGATTACAACTGGCGTGGATCTTTTTATTTTAGGTATATGAACACAAAGTGTAACTCAGTTTCTTCACAGTTGGTTGCAATAGGGGTATATTAGTGAGACAGTGGACACATGTTTGTAACGCTGCTTATGACAGTTTAGATTTGTAATGCCTAATCTCAATTTTGTAAATAAATCTCTAATACCAAAATTTTTCACATCAATTATGTAAGTACTTAGCACTAAAAATGACTATGAGCTCTAGAATGAATATCGATTACTATTAATTATCTTACGTGCCAGTCCTGCTCAAAACAGTCTGTGAGTCGTAGCTAAAATTCTCCTAAGAACTGGTTAACATTCCCCTTCCCCTGACATTCCCAAACAAATCCAAAACCATTATGATAAAGTACTAACATAACATTATTAACCCATGGGAACTTGTCATTACTGTGCATATTTAACAACATACATGTATTTAAAACTTTTCTTTGCAGTCGATTTGAGGGGGATTTGGAGTTTATAATTTTCAACCAATATGCAATATATCTTACCTAAATATTAACATTAGATTTAGTATCGACCACATTCACCGCAAATCATTCCGTTCGGAGTTCTGGGTGTCACACTCAAAAAGACGTTTCACAGAAAACAAATGGACTCTTTCATTGTTATCAGCACACAGACCCCACCCCACCCCATACTTTAGAACCATACAAAAGAAATGGCTGAACTTGCATGTCGAAAATAATAAGGGGGTATGATCTTCAAGACGCCAAAGAACCTTTAGAATCCCAGTTACTCCTCTGCGTTATTTGCTGCTGTCATCTAAAGCATGAGAAAACACACAGCGTGTTGACAAAATTGTTCCTAAATGTTTATAATTACTAACTATTTCCAGCTTTGCACCGCCATAAAACCACTCTTCATTTCTAGCAACATGACCGCCATTCCTAAAAATAACCACATTAGTTTTCTTCAACTAGATTCAAATGTTTTGCTGTTCTGTGTAAAATATTTAACTGGTTTCTGTAGACCAATTACTTTATCGGAAAAATAAGTCAATATTGTCAGCAAATAAGAGGATAACAAACTGGATCAACTCTGGTCTAAGCTGAGTGCCATCTAGACCCGTTGCTCGGATTTATCTTTGTTTACTAATTAATAAATAGTGAGAATAAAGCAGGTCTACATACTACCCCTTGCTTCAAACCCCTAGGACGTTCAAAATCTTTAGGTCGGCCTCCACACGAACTCTAGCTTCTACTAAATTATACACGCTCTTGATCGCCGCGATTAGCTTGTCTTGAATACAACTTTTATGAAGCACATTTCAGAGTTTATCTCATGTAACAGAGTCGATTGCTTTATTAAAATCGAGAAATGCTACATATAGATTTTTGTGATGCTAGAGCTGCTTCTGTATAATAGCGACCAATGTAAAAATAGGATCTATTTTACTATGATTTCCTCTGAAACCAGCCTCATCCACACCAACAATATCACTGTGTTCAATCCACATAGTAATTCTTTGATTCAAACTAGAACTTTAAATCTTACCGTAAATGTTTAAAAAGAATATTCTCTGTAGTAATCTAGATTATTTCTCTCTCCCTTTTTATAGAATGGCTGAATAACTGCCTCTGACCATGAATCAGGGAAACTATCGCTATCAAAGAAATAATTGAAATAGGACATCAAAAATTGTGTAATTTTATGTAATGAGCTTTAAAAAAATCTTCTATCAGTGTATCAGGTCCAGGTGCTTTGCCATCTTTTAATGATGTAATTACTTTATAGATCTTATCTACTGCAATTGAACTGTTTCGATAATCAGTTTCTCATCATTTATAGCAGGGGTGGGCAAAGTACGGCCCGCGGACGTCTTTAGACCGCCCCCTCTGCCAAATTGTGAAATGCACTTGTTTTCATTTTTTTGTTTATTCAGCCTTGGTTAATGTGATTGAAATTTAATTTATCAAGTACAACAGAGTTAGAAATCGGCAGTCCGTAACATTCTAACACAGACGAAGTACACAGATGACAAATAACACGGTTGACATGGCTGATGTCAGAGAGCATCGGGAGGATGGGGGCGGCTGCCTTCAAAGAAAAAGCTGGTTCTAGAGTTTTATTGTGAACGAATTCAAACAGGTTCACTTTACACAATAAAGCGGGTAAGTGAAAGCCATTGTATACTCATTTGTTGTCCATGCCATTATCACTAAGTTTGTTGTATAGTCACCAGGGCTGGGTTTTTGGTATTTTACTGGCCCACGGCATAGCTTAGAATTTTGATTCCGGCCCGCAAAGAGAAGACTTTGCCCACCCCTAACTTATAGCATAAGTTTCATTTGTTTCTTATTCCTGCGATAAACATGCACTTAGCAAACCGAAACATTTGATAAAATGACTGTACCATTCCTCCTTCGAAATGTTGCTGAAGCAGTCTTCATTCCTTTGTAGAGATCTTTTGTTGTTGAAAAATGAATTTTGATCAGTTAAATTTTCATTAAGAGTTTTTAGTTGTTGATATTTTATACTCTCATTTTAAACTGGAGCAAGCGTTTGTAATTCTTTCGTCCTTGTAAATAATTTAATTTGTCTTCATTTAGATGGTTTGTACTGAATTTCTATAAAAGTTTTCTGACTTCTCATTCTGTTTACATTCAAGGTCAAACCACTTGTTTTTCTTTTTCATACCTGCATGTACACCCTATACACTAACCTGCTAATCGTAACCCTTCACCAAATTTAATTCAGATAGCATTAACATTCACACAGAGAAAGCACAAAATGTAAGAACCACTTAGGCGGCGGTGTGAAGTATACAGTCAGAATGATCAAGAATATAGAAACATATCACTTTCCTTTAAACAAATGTTTCAGAATTTTATTTTTAAGAATTTCATAGCAAATATGTAAATTATGATTTTTTTAAGAAGTATATAGTCAGAATTACAAACTGAAATAGCACTTGAACTAATGAAATAATATTACTGAGGTAAATAAATCCAGGAAATAATGAGCACCACTCACTCATGTTGCGTTGGACGAGAGCAGTCTGATTTTTTTTTTAATTCAAGGGGGTAAAAACCCATGTGACATCTGCGGTATGTAACAAGAAAAGTGCATTAATCCTCACACCTTGCAGCGCCTTGTAAACGTGTGCAGCTCTGCGCTTATTTCCCAAACTGTGCGACCAGACACTTCAGTGCTTAATAATAAGCTGAATGGAACAGTGCATCTACATTACCACCGCACTGCTGCCACAAACCGCGCGAGAATAAACAAAACAAAAAATAATTGGAATCAGATAAAGGTGTTTAATTACGCGCTCGATATTTGTCAGTTCGTCGCTATGAAGTGATTCAGAAGGTGAAATAAGTTAGAAGTAGGAAGTGATAGGGCTGGATTATTATTATTATTATTATTATTATTATTATTATTATTATTATTATTATTATTATTATTATTATTATTATTATTATTATTATTATAAGGCATAGTGTTCTCCTGACAGAGGTTTTACTGTTGACACGGTTTTGAAGGTGTTGTTGCTAGGAGTTGGTGTCCTGTTGACTGTGTGCTGTGGACAGTGGTCAGTGTGTTTGCTATGACAACTATCACAGCTGGTGACGACACGGCATCAGATCTCACCTCTACTCCCTTTTCCCCCAGTGGTCGTCACTTGGCTTTTCGAATTTTCGAAAAAGGGCTGATACAAAACCAGTCAGCTAATGTAGACACCTGTACACACCTGGCACAGCTATCGAAGCAACAATATTACCTTGACGGTTGACCAGATCAGTTGTCTGCTACGTGTTGTACTTAAAGTAAACCCAGAGAAAAACAGATGATTGTACAGAAGATTGGTATGCAATATTATGACCGTTCATAGATAGCCTCATATTTCCTACACTTAATCCTTCTTAACCGTTAACTGATGAGAAAATAGAAAATGCTGAGAGAAAGCCAGGAGACTATTCCTTGCGGCGCGCAGAACGTTCACAAGACTCACATTCGCTCTCAAGTCTAAGAATCCTTTGGACCAGGAGTGCCTTTAATTGTAGAATGCATACTATAGCTACAGAGAAAATTCTTCTCTTGCCGCCCAAAGCAAGATATCATGTCAGTCGTGTGTAAAGAGCGTGTGCAAGAAAAGTTCAGTTAGTACTGAGAAAATTCGTCACAAAATTTAGTCGACTGAAATGATGCTACATCAACGTTTACCAGAATATTTGCCAAATAAAGATCGTGGGGATGCAACGTTACAAAGAACCTTAATGAAGCTAAGACATTTTAAAAACTAGAAGAGGAAAAATATAAAACTAAGCACTAAATTAACCACAGAACCTGCATTTGATAGAAGGCCTTTAAACTGACTTGTTTAATCTAATTAGTGTCTTGCTACTTATATACAACTGCAGAATATGTCTGTATACATGACCAATGCTTAACTTGAAAACAATGAAAGTATGAGTTTTTGTCTACATGACGAGTGTGATAACTTGACAGCTATGAAGATATGAGTTTCTGTCTACATGCACAGTGTGATAACTTGACAGTTATGAAGATATGAGTTTCTGTCTACACGCACAGTGTGATAACTTGACAGTTATGAAGATATGAGTGTCTGTGTACATGCCCAGTGTGATAACATGACAGCTATGAAGATATCAGTATCTATGTACATGAGCAGTGCTTAACGTGACGACAATAAAAGCGTTGTTCATATCAAATATCGAGTCAGAGGTAGGATCCTTTATTTTGGGTCGACACTACTGGGTGCAAATATTAGAACAAGCTAAAGTTACAATAGAGAGAAATTTTAAAGTGACCTGAAAATCGCTGAAACCAGCCCCGAAAGAAACTGAACAAAGTAGAACCTGGATCAGTCAGAACAATTCTTTCAATAAAAAGGTTTAAATTAAATGGTAAAAAGCCTGTGAGATCAACTCTAAAACTGAACTGAATAAATACATTTCGAAATATATAAAAAAAATAACTGTGAAATAATTGTGGCATGGTTTAAAGATAAAATTTGATTTAAAAAATAAAAAAATTTGCCCGCTAAGGATTAAATTTTTAACTTTGAACGATAAATTTCCAGTACAAGCAAAGAGAATTTCCTCAGAAGGAAAATTACACATCCATCATCGCTTCACTCCTGATGTGTCTTATTTTGGGATAACTGGATTTTGGTTTGGTTTAGTTTGATAATAATACTCTGGCACATTGTTCCAATGGACGGGTGGGTTCAGAGGTCGTTTTCATTTCCATAAGTTGCCACGCTATTCTTTGTGTCTCGGTCCTGCCTGCCAGTGGGTGGGTGTGCGTGCAGTCTGTGTGTTTACCTTGTTTACGACAAACATGACTACAATATTTATTATCGGCAACTTCCACTCAAAATCAACAAATGTATGTATTTGCATGCCTCTTTGCTGATGTTCCTCGAACACGCAAATCACCTGGGACTTCTTTTTAAATTCCAACTGAATTATAATATTTTCGTGAGGTGAGCGATGGGTTTAACGTGCCCACGCCACTCACCTAAACACATTCTGTAAAAATGGGGACCTCTGTGTGAGATTTTTACAACCTTGTCACGCATTACCTTTAATTAAGAATGTTTGCAACCATGTTACGTATTACTAGAGGTTGAAATATGTTCCAGGGGCAATCTTACCAGCTTAGCGTAACAAAATCTCACACAAATATCTGTTAATAGTATATTATTTCCAACTGCGAGAAACAGATAAGTAATACATAAGTAACAGAGTAACATCGTCCGTCCGTCCGTCCGTCCGTCCGTCAAGCAAGGTAGTCAACGAGCTATCTAGACAGCCAGTTGTCGGCTTGTCTACTGTCCTTTCTCCCGTCTCTACAAGGGTGTTCTACAAACTGTCATTGAAAGCCGAGCCAACAAGCCAGGCAGAGTGCGGGTTATAGCTGAGTTCTCGAACTAAAATCTCTTTGAGCAAATTGCATCCTACTCTTCAGCTTTGTCAAAGCGCGCGCCATCGGTAATTTCATTTAGCACGCCTTAATTAGCGTGAGCGGGGCCGAGCTGCCTCGTGAGCACCGTGTGCTGGGCGCGCGGCGGGTCTGTGGGGACGCGGCCAGGACCCGTCTCTGACTCAGTTGCTGATGTCGGGCCCCGATAGGCGGGGCCTGGAGCGCCCAGGCTGGTTCTTCTTCCTCCTCCTCCTCCCCCCCCCCCAACATCCCCACCATGCTCACTCTGTAGAAATATGTCCAGCTCTCAGAGTAAACTCTAAATATATCGCTTTACCTGACCTTGTGAATTGACTGTCTGTCTGTCGCCACCAAAACAGTGCCGACTTTCAACAGATATTGCAAATATTTACAAAATGCCCCGTCCCTGTAGCTTTATTTTATAACTGTCAATCAATCAACAAAAAGTTGAGTTAATCAGTCGGATACTTTGCGAGCGCACAATTTTTCTTAATTTTAAATTCTTAATATAAAATTTATATTGTCTTTTTAATATAGAAAAAATACACTTCAAACTCTTAACATAAATATAGAAATACATACATTTCCAGGGAGGGGAAAACTCATATTTCTGCCTTTTCGATAATACCGAAAAAAGTCATTTCTTTCGATCTGTCTTTGATATTGGTCTCTATTAATTCACAACCTCCGATTGCTAGCTGTACATTGGGGTACCGCAACCCGGAACAAATACCCGTTTCCTACCCTGTGCAGATGTCGGGGGAGCGGGGGAAATCTGCGAGGAATAGTGTGGACAGACAGGAAGCTGAGTTGCCCTGCCTGAGCAAATGCCTGCTCCCCTAGTAATCAAGCACATACGGCAGCATAAATAATTCACAACAACCCCACAGTAAGGTTCCCCCCCTAAGGTCCCTAGGGGCAAGTGACTTCATTTGAGAATGTAGCCCCTCCTCCCACCATTATGTAATTTCCTACAGATACAATTTTCATCGAATCCTTTTTTGTTTATAATATTCTACCACTTTATGGACTCGAAGACTTTTGGTGCCATGACTGATGTCAGTTGTAGGTTTATACCTACAGGTCTCTAATAATCTAAGCGTTGATGTAAGCAGTGTTCCCCCCTCCCCCGTTGGAGCTGTTGTGCTTTGCTTATGAATTGCAGCGACCTCAGACAGTTGATAATTCTTGGTGGACCTGTAGTTGCAGTCGTTGTACCAATGTGGGTTTTTTCGGTCGAGTGAATATTTCTGTTAATAATACAAGTTTCTCACAATGACAGAGGTGACCTCCTGACCGACGAGCCACGTGACGATGCTCGGCCATCAGTCAGATACTGTGGCCTAGCTCCCGATGTCCTTGTATTAAGATAGACTGACGAAAATGTTTCATGCTAGACTTCAGCTCCAGCCGAGGGCTATCACCATGTCCTCTGACCTGCCGTAAAGAACCACGGAAAGACAAAATTCAACTCGGACAGAGACGAAGCAGCATGCACACCTACGGCCAACCATGAACACAACAGTTTTGTCGTCTGCTTGTGGATGGTGCTCATACAACAGACCTCTCCCAGACTCCGAATGGTGTTGCGACATTTTCTTCTACTACAGGGACCGACACGGAAGTGCTGCTTCCATGTCAACATCGGATGGGGGTGGGAGAGCTCCTCTCTTCTCCGTGCCTGGCATCATGCTGACCGTTGGCCAGTAGACAATAAAACAGAAGTAGCGATTCTTCAATCACTTCGACATTGTACTTATTACCGCTGAGAACATGTTCAAAGAATGCAGACCAATGGTCACAACAAGGTGCTAGCATTTGCGCGTTACGCAACAGACGTTTTTTTAAAAATGAAACCAGGCAACACAAAAATTGATTCTGAAAATGTTAAATGATCGTTTTTGGTGAAGTCAGATTGAAAAAGAAGTTGGCCCGAAATGCCTAAAACACACACCTCTGCTTCACTCGTCCTCAGCAGCAGGAAACCGTGGAGGAAGGAGAACTGTGCTGCCTGACTGACAAAACAAGCTGAGATGACGAGTCAGCTAATTACGTGGCACATATCACTTGAGCTCTGCTGACAAAATGTCTTCACCAGATCTATCTCTCTTTCTCTATCCCCTCCTCCTCCGCTCTCTCTCTCTCTCTCTGCTAATCGTTTAAAAATTTGGAACTCAAAATGGCCACCGGAAGCAGCGGCGACGTGCTGTCGGGAAAACGCTCCGCTCTGTTCTTCGCGTTTTCCGGTCACGCGTTGCATTCTGGATGCTGGGCTATACTCAAGCCAGGGATAATAGCGATAATTGTCTTATGACTACCTACAGGAGACTAGCGCATCAGGCACGGTAACAGAAAACCTGACGTTCTTTGATCTTTTAATAATTTGAAATCGGTTTTGGTGCATTCTTATGAACCTTACAAGATACACTGAAAACCACGACGAGTGGCTGGAAAAAACTGACAGACAATCTTCTGGAGCTAGCCAGGAAATACTGGACAGATGGGCTAAATTTTCTGGGGTTGTTTTGCTGCTGTTGCTGCTGCTGTTGTTTTCAAGCTTGTATGCACAAGTACTTTCTCTCTCTTCTGACCGTTCGCCCGCGTGTACGCGATGACAAATTCTTGTCGATCTGTTGTTCTATGAATTAATGAAAAAAGATGATTATAAGGACACAGCAAAAATTGTGTTTCAGACCTTAATGCTGAACGAATGAAGTGGAAGTTCTCCGGGTGTCGCTAGAAATCTTCCTGACGACGGAATGGAAGTGTCGGCTTGTATCCAGCAACTTCTCTGTCACATGAATGTGTCTGGAGAGGCACTGTGTAATGGAGCAGTAGTCTATAGACATGCTGTGCATGAGGGAAAGGGAACAAAGACATCGTGGATAGAAGACCCAAGTCTAGGCCACAATGTCTGCCCGCACACATCGTCTATCCAGTGAAAGAGTAGTTTATATGGACATTCACAACGGAACCCGCTTCCCTGTGCAACTCAGAGGTCAAGCATCTGGGGGCCCTGATACTTCATTCCCCCTCACGCCCAAGTGTCACTGAGGGACAAACACTGGTTCAGAGAAAAACAAAACTCCTGTGGAAAGTCGTCACCAGGGAAGCACTAAATTGCAGGCCCGTGTTCATCTTAATGCAGCTGTCAGAAAAGCGCGATTTGATTGGCCAAACCTCTATCATGGCGAAATTCTACAAACGCGCAAACGATACACCTCCGTCCTCTTTCAAGTGCAACATTTCCTTGCACATGACTCCCCCTCAGCGACAGCTTATGGCATGCATGCACGTGCTTGATTCTGGGACGTGTATTGTGTACGTGTGCGTGCATTACACCGTCTGACACATTAGCCCTCTCACTGATGCTGACCATGTCCTGCAACATTCTGGTCAAAAGCCAAAGTGTCATTTTTCTGTCTTCCATTTATGACTAACATGTAAATAATAATAATAATAATAATAAGAAGAAGAAGAAGAAGAAGAAGGGCAGCTTTATCACACCCACACTTCCTAAAAAAATGTCTTGCAGAAATGATTGTGTCAATCATCTAAAAACCTCCTCCCCTTCTTCATTTTCCTTCTAGATGTGATAATTGTGTTAATTTCTCCGAGGAAAAAGGCTGCTGATCGATTGGTCCTAGTTATTTGTTGCAGTCTTTTTTTCTGTCCGGTCTCTGTTGATGCATGTGAGTATTTGAGAGTTTGGTTGGTTTTTCTTTTTATTGCCATGAAGCCGTTTTTTGACATCTTTTCCTCGTCGTCGCCAGAACGTCACCGAAACTTCCAGAAATTTGCAAGAGGTGATCGATGAAGAGTCACACACAGAGTTAATTCCTGCCGCTTTTACGTGATCTTCTGGTGGAAACCTCCCCTGCAGTCCCCTCCCCCACCCCCAATACTCGAGGACACGACGAGTCCCCAGACAGACTACTGGCCGGCCGCATTCTCCCGGCTAAAGACAAGCGAAAATTTGTGGGCGTCCCCAGCGGAGTGTCGGCTGTGGTTAAGTAGCTTAACATGCGAGGTTTTGTGGACAAGCAGCAAGAAAACAGGTTTAAAATTGGGGGAAAGGAGGGGGGATGAGGTTGGGCAAAGCTGAAAGGTTGGAGCCACTCGCAAACGAATCGGTGTTTCAGGTCATATTAGCGCTTCATATTGCTCACTGTGCGAGAGTGTGTTCTTGCGTGTGTGTGTGTGTGTGTGTGTGTGTGTGTGTGTGTGTGTGTGTGTGTGTGTGTGTGTGTGTGTCCATAGGCCATTGAAGGGTGGAGCCGTGGAGGGATTGAAGAGTAGCAAATAAAGAGTTACACAGGCTGGGTTTTAACGTTTTATTCTTTTAAAGGCTTCGAAAACATTTAGTTATGCTATGTGTCCATTTGCTACTGGCTTTAATAATGAGGCAATGATCTTTACTTTTATTTTTGTCGTGAAGATCTTAATAAAACACACACACACACACACACACGCACACACGCACACACACGCACACACACACACACACACACACACACACCACAAATCGAATAGCAAGATTACTAGTGAGTTAGTGAGTGAGTTAGTGAATGTTGTTCAAAGTCCACTGTCGACTATGACAATCCACACGAAGGCAGCCCCATCATTCGCGTATTTTGAAATCAGTGTGCTGTGACCTGACATGCTCGTGCAATTTGTACAACACAGCTAACAGGCCGTCCCTCCCCTCAGCCCGAGTGACAGGCGGCTGGCCGGCCACGTGGCCGTGACGGGGAGGAGACGACAACGGGAGGGACCAGTGCTGTGCCCCAGATGCTGGACGACGGTCGCACGTGGCAGGCGGACGCGGGAGCCAAGCTTGCGAAATACCTCCTGCTTCCCTCCTTCCCCTGGCTGTATTCACGACTTTTCTTGCTGGACCCCGTGGATGGCAATTCTCTAACAATAGAAGGCATGTTGCCATGTCAGGCACCTAGAAGCAAGTAGTCAAATCAGACATTTTACAAGGCATTAGTCACGCCGGGCACTTCAAAGCATTGAGAGCAGACCAGACCCTTAAGGTATTGAGTGCATGTAGACCTTTAGGGTATTTGATGCATGTCAGACTCTTTGGGTATTTAGTACATGTCAGGATCTCCCAAGAGACTCTTTAATTCTCTCTCACAAATAAACACTTGAAATGATGCTGTTACAAAATATGCGCCATTTATTCCTTGAAATAAAAAAATAATGTGTGGGTATCCGTGGCGGAGTCTTGTTTACTATGGTTTCGAAAAAAAAAATCGGAACATTTCAGCATGCATCTCCATTGAAGGCTAATATGCAACCCGTCAAAACACCTTTATTATGATGCCACAAGTATGATGACACCAGAGAACCTCTTTTCTTGGTGAGCGATAGCATTGCACCCACAAACGAATATTTGAAATCTGATCACAAAAAGCTGATAACATATTTCCTCCCTCAGTCTGCTTGTCCATCTCCACTAGGAGTCCCGGTGGCGATTAGACCTCGCTCCCCAGAAGCCTGTAGAGTGTAGAAAGAGAGAGAGAACCACACACCCACAGGCCTTTTGCCGCCGCAAAGAGGTGCATCAAACTGCAGACTGCAGCAGATGGAGGTACGGACGCTGCTCCCTGTGCACGTGATGCACAATGCATTGTGCGCGTCCGCCGGCACACCGTCCACCCTTTGTACTTGGGGAGGTGGCGGCACGGGCGCGTGGTGGGGCTTTGCTAATGTCGTGAGACAATGTTCTGCTTCATTTACCACCGAGTGTGTGTTCAGCGGGTCACTTGCCGTACGCTGGTGCTCTGTGCTGTGTACTCTCTGATGTTTACTACATTTGTCAAAGTGCATCTTTGATGGTTTACATCAACCTTACTTTGACTTCAACGAAGATTTTTTTTATTTTGATTACAACAGGATTAATTTTTTTAAACATGGTTTTACAAACAGGACCGAACGTATCTCAAGAGGAGGATGGCCGTCGTGTTTCTATGTTTGTCATAATGACATTAATATCACAAATTGACGAATACTTAGGAGTGACAATAGGTCGACAAAATCTTGTTTGGCGTTTAGCCTGGTCCCTCTAAGAAGATTTTTTTGTGTTGAGCTGTGAGGTTCTGTTTTTATGTGAAACAGTGGCACAATATCAGCTTTCGATGACACCTCAAACCTACACTACGCGCAGGTCGCTACAGATAAACATGCGCAGAAAAGCGAAAAATGTGTGATTTTGTTAAGACGACAAAAATGAAACACACACACACACACACAAACACACACACA
The DNA here is from genome assembly GCA_004794655.1 of Marisa cornuarietis. Lineage (NCBI taxonomy): Eukaryota > Metazoa > Mollusca > Gastropoda > Architaenioglossa > Ampullariidae > Marisa > Marisa cornuarietis. The sequence continues at coordinate 2,593,464 of SMMW01000066.1, forward strand.
CACACACACACACACACACACACACACACACGCACACACAAGAGAGAGAGAGAGAGAGACCACCAGCAGCTACATTATAAATTTAGTTAAGCGAACACGAATTTAATGATGGTTGGTGAGGATTAGCAAACACAACGATGATTACTGAGGCTAAAGGAAGGTAATTCGAAAAATCCTAATTGTGACCCGTGGCTGTGTCAGAAACTACAAACTGCAAAAAATGTGTGTGTTGTTCACACATGTGTGACGATCAAACTTGTGTGTGATGATCAGACATGACCGTTGAAAACTTGCAAGAAATGACTGGAATGAACTGTTCGCAGTGTGAGCTTCAAAAGGTCGTCACGAAAGAAAGCTGAGATCGGAGCGTCTTACACTGCGACACATTTAAATGTTGGCTGCACAGTAAATAACATGTGATCGACTCCTGCAACACACGCTTACAATCATACCTGTTAATACCGTGTGAGCAAATCCTGCAACACAAAGAACATGCTAATTCTTACCTGATAATAACACGTACGCGAATAGTGCAACACAAATCCATGTTCCACCCATTTTTCTTTTTTATCTGATTCCCCAGTGACAGGTGCATCTTGACCTTGCGGGAAACATCAGCAACGCAGCATCGGCTAAGAGGCAACACGACAGTGGCGCCCCCACCCCCCTGCACATCTTGTTCTCATCGTTAACGATACGGAGACGCTGCAGCCGCCCAGTCGTCGCCGCGCCAGACGAGGTCTGCTTGCAGTTGTTGGCAAGTCCTTGCGGCCTGCACTTACTTCTCACAAGCTGCCTCGTGTTCGCTCACTTTCCTACTTTCTCGTTTCAAGATGTCGCTTCACATACTTCGTCACTTTGTTCCGCACAGTTCATCAAATGTTCACGAAAAGTCTGTCACTGTATTCCCTAGAGGTAGCCATGACGTGGATGCACCTCAGGTTGTTTACCTCTGATTTGAGGCTACAGCCCCAGAGTTGTCGTGTGGATCCACGGAATAAACCTAATGGATCTCCGGTGTTTCTGGTGACTTCCTCGTTCTTTGTCATTTTAAGCCGGTATTAACCCCCCCCCACCACCACCACCACCACCACACACGCACTGTTGCCTATTTATAACTACCTTCATGGCTACGACTCGAGGATGTCCTAGCGCTCCACACAGCTGAAGTGTCTTCTCTCTCTCCTTAAACTTGACTTCCTTGACTTCCACCCGCAAGTGGCTCCCATCACTGCTCTGTTGCCGAGGCTCGGCTCTAGCTGGAGACGTCTGTGTAAACTGAGGGGAGAGTAAGCGCATGTTAAACACATTGATGTCGACAGCCACTTGTGCCTCCTGGAGAACAAAGATACTGCTGGGAGTCAGAGAGGCAGGAATCATGGGAAAAGTTGTTACAATACGGCCCAGGTGGTGCTGATGGCGTTTGCATGACGAGGGTGAAAAGGTTGAGATCAAAACAGGACGGAGAGACACGCACGGACACTAACATGCACACAGACGCACACAGTTGTCTCCCCCTCCTCACTCAATATGGTGTGTGTGTGTGTGTGTGTGTGTGTGTGTGTGTGTGTGTGTGTGTGTGTGTGTTTCTCCTGCTGAGTATTCTTCAGAAGCTTTGTGTGTTTAGTTTTGATGTGGGCTCGACGCATGTCTCAACAAGTTGCCTTATACGCCCTGGGTTATTACATGCAATGACTTCGCAAAGCAGCTATATGTTTAAAGTAGTGATGACTTTGGTGGTGGAGGCTGTGTGGTAGTAGATGTAGAGAAATGTAGTAGCAATAGTAGCAACACCAGACTTTCACGAACAGCCATGCACCCCATGTACCCGCGTAATACCTTGGACAAGGTGTACTGTTAATTGTTGATGAGTTTACATCATCTGGCTTTACTGCACAACGAACTTATTACGACTAGGACAGACCAGGCCAAAGACACAAAGAGAGTGTAAACAAGTGAACGAGAGAGACAGACTCTGATCAAATTAAAGTCAAGCATAGAGACGTATCGTCGGTATAAAAACATCCATTTGTCAACGACACCATAATTATTAATGATTTCATCATCATGAATATCATCGGTTTGTTATTATTTCTTACGACCCATGTGATTATTCCCCCTACAATATCCCGAAAACAGCCTGATATCAGTATAATCTCGTAGAGTCTCGTACGGTCTCGGTTGTTCTCCAATGCTTCCTTTCTTTTTTCCTTTCTCCTTTATTCCTTCCAGCGATCCTTTAAATGACTATTCCTTCCTTCTTTTCTTCAAATGATCTTTTACATGACTATGCATACTCTTTCCCTTAATTAATTTCTTTCTTCCTTCCAGCAGTCCTTCACATATCTATGAATACACTTTCGATGTAGTAGCATTGTCATCCACCTGCTATGTACAATCAAACACTGCTCTGACTGCAATGTGACCACCCCGAAGTACGGTGAATATGCGGGTATATTCCATGATTTTACATGTGTGGCCAAGAAACCAAAAACCTCAGGAGACCTTTTGCATCCGTCTGTGTGTACACGAGGAGCGCAAACAGCGACCCGCGGCCCGACGGGCCTTGTGGCAGCACCTCGCGAGGTGCCTCCAGCGCCACAAAGCATTGTTGTCGAGTATGGACGAGGCACAACAGTCTCGCCAACTTTCCGAGGGACGTGGAGAGGGTGCAGACTGAAGATCAGGCTTCTTCTGTCGAAGAGAAATCTGAATTCCAGATATGAAAATGTGGAACTCACACGAAGAAATAAAACTTTTGAGGGTGTATGAATGCAAAAGGCGTGAAAAAAGGAAGAAAGATGAAGATTTGCTATTATTTTTTTTATCTTAAAACCCGTTAAAATAAATAAACATCATCTTAGCTGTAAATTGCTTTTAAAGGCCCATAAACCCTTTTAAAATAAACACATATCAGAAGACTTTAGCAGAGAAAAATGGAAACATGCGAAACATATAGATGAGTCGTCAGGATAACTGTCTGGTGTAATACAGTTCCCTGCTCTCCTTCGTTTGAGATCTGAGTAAAGATGGCAGGACGACAAGTGTTTCTGTTTACAAAACATCAGTTAAAGGGAACTGCAGACCTTCATATCGACGACAGTATTTTGATTCCCAGTCACTCAGCGAGGAGAAAGTAAGCACGGGCGCTGGAGGCAAAAAGGGGGTGGGGGACTGGCGCGGATCGGGCACCGGGCGTGAACCTGGAGTGGGCTAATTTCAACAATTACGTGCAAACGGAGACAGTTCCGTCACTGAGTGTTTCTTCTTAAAACCCTCCTAAACTTGCCACCCTGCGCTACTTGCCAGTTCACCATAGCTCACAAGTTGGGCCTGCCCCCCGCGATGCAAGCGGGCCTAACTCAATAATGTCAGTGGGTATTACGGAAATTACCCATGCTATTGAACACGCTCAGCGCCGGCAAGGCAGGCGATACCCGCCGCCAGTCCCAGCGGATGGCAAAGGAAGTGGAGATGCACTGTGGGAGAGCGTACTGCCAGCCACGTGGCCTGGGACACGGGAGCTGGGGACCAACTCAAGGTTGCGTCTCTTGAGTGCACACGGGGTGGATGGCAGGGAACCGCGGCCTCCCCTTTCCCAGTACCCCTTCTTGGATGCACATCCGTTTTCTTTGCTACTGTTCTACGTGTAAATAAGTGTGTGTGTGTGTGTGTGTGTGTGTGTGTGTGTGTGTGTGTGTGTGTGTGTGTGTGTGTGTGTGTGTGTGTGTGTGTGAGAGAGAGAGAGAGAGACTTTTTTACATGACAACTTTAATTTCAATGACTGATGTTCATTATCACACGGGGAAGATACAAGCATATTGACAACACAACGCAGCATGTTCAACAACAATATATTAGCAAAAGTACAATATGTACGAATGAACATTTTCGTTCGGTCAAAAACGAGTAACTATCAGGAAAGAATGCAATACTGCGCCCTACAATCATATGTGTGTGTGTGTGAGAGAGAGAGAGAGAGAGAAAGCGGTGAAGATAGAGAAAGAATGAAGGAATTATTACTGATCAACGTATATATATATATATATCTTAGTTGCGCAGAATCCACCTCATGATAAACACACGTTTATGCAAGTTTTGTTTAAAAAAAAATTTTGAAATTGAATTAAAACAATATCTGACACAAATATAACTGGCTGAATACGTTTCTTTGTCGCACGAAAAATAGATATGTAGTTTGTTTGAAGTATTTATTGAATAGAACTGTTTAATAAAAGATGAGATTTGTTTTTTATATAGGCCTAACGTTCTACCACTGTGACTCTCCAAAAGTGACTAAAAACATCAATGGTGGCAGAACGACTACAGTGAAGCTGTAAATGTCAACATGGAGAATAGTGTAAACACCAGCCAGGAGATTGTAAATATAAAAAATAAGACTAGTGTAAGCATCAATAAGGACATTGTAAATATAAACAATGACACTAGTGTAAACATCAGCAATGCCTTTTGGAGTGAGCTGCCCCAGGCATTCCAATCTCTGGCAGGCCAGTCTCAAAATGCTCAACTTTGCGGCGGGCCGGTAAAAGACCACAGGCCAGGTGACTACTCGGCACACCTGATGATGATGAAAGGGACAGCAAATGAGTATGTAATGGCGTTCACTTACTGAATTTATTGTGTAAAGTGAAGCTGTTTGAATTCGCTCACAGTAAAACTTGAAGACCAGTCTTTTTTTTTTTTTTTGAAGGCGGCCGCCCCCGATGCTCTCTAACGACTACATCAGACATGTCAACCGTGTTATTTGTTATCTTTGTACTTTTGTCTGCGTTAGAAAGTTACGACCTGTCAATTTCTAACGCTGTTGTACTTGATAAATTAAATTTCAATCAAATTAACCCAAGCTGAATATAAAAAATTGAAACAAGTGCACTTCATATTTTGGGAGAAAGGGCCGGTCCAAAGATGTCTAACTGGTCCCTACAAAGTGGGATTCGCTTCATTCAGTCTGATTTAAAAAAAAAATATTATTATTATTCCTGTTTGGTGGTCTGATGTCGTAGATGGAGAGTGATGTTCTTCGCTTTACCGGCCTGTGTCCGTCGTCGGCCTTGATTGCGCGCGCAGCTCCTTGACAACAGGCGCTAGGTGGGGGGGGGGGTTGTCTTTTGAGAGAACGGACCAGACGGGCTGGGCGCCTGGACTAGGGGCTCGGGGTGTTGCTGGCAGAGCTGGGCAGAGCGGTAGACGCTTGATCTTGACTTGGCAGGACAATATTTACTAGAAATGGCTACGGAGTTGAAACGACAGCCAAAGCTATTTTGACCAAAGAGAACATTGTATAGTGTTCACTTATTGTGTAGTACTCACGTAGCTGCTAAAAAGTATGAAACACTTGGAAATGCCAGTACAGTATAAATAAGCAGTCAGTGTCACCTCAGTGGGTTAGTGAGTGTTACATAAAGGGAGGAGAAGAGGTCGGAGGGGGAAATAGGTTAATGAGTAGTGCAAGTTACACTCCCTCAGACATAGTACGCAGTTCCAATCGCTCAGTTGATCAGAATATCATTTCGAAGACGCAACTCCTCTGTGACCATTACTCAAAAGAAGCCCGTGCGGTTTTTATTGTTGTTTTAGTAGGAAAGTGCTTCCACTTTAATGTGATTTCGCGATAGGGGGAAGAGGGAGTTGGGAGTAAACAAGAGTACCCCGACGCCCAGCCCTGCTTGTGTCAGATGGAGAATGTTCGGAGACGAGATCTGAACTCAGGGCCTCTCATTACAGTGGTGATAAGCGAGTGTCTTAACCATTAACCTACCGGGCGTCTCCTGGCCGAGCTGTTCGTCGTTGTCCTCAATGAATTTTTTTTTAATTGGTGTTTTACGCCGAGCCAGCAACTAAGGCTATATCACGGCAAGGCAGCCAGCCCTGTAAACAGATGCCACATGCATAGAGACGAGAACTGAACCCAGGACAGCCAACCTTTAGAGTATTGGTGACAGGCGCTAACCGTTGCGCCACCGGACCGCGCTTGTCCTCAATGAAGACCAGTCACGGATAATTAGTGATGAAAGTGGATGTGATAAGAATTACTTGACGGCTGAGGGTGTACCCATGGCGTCCTAACATCAACGTCTGTGCCTCGGTGGCGTCACAGCCCGCGGTTGACACGCCAGGCACCTGTCCTGCGTCAACAGAAAGTAAAAACAAGCGCTGACACAGGCGCTAACGCCAAGTTTGGGTGGCTCCCGGCCGTCAGGGCTGACCGCTAGCCCTGTATTATCGTTGTTTGGGGGTTTTTTTCCCACGCGACTGGAACTGGTGGTGTCGACCTGGCTCTTCCTTGACCTCACTGACACTAGTGATGGTCAGTCAGAGCTCACGTCATATCTCTTTTGGGAACTGAAACTTTTAAAAGTCAATAAAATGAAACAACTATCACGTTCGTGAAACAAAACACGGGACTGAGACAAACTAAAAACCTGCCAAACTTTTTTCTTAGCACATGCAACCTCTCTCTCTCTTCCTCTCTCTCTCTCTCTCACACACACAGTAGTCGTGTTTTTGCGCGCCATT
>SMMW01000066.1:2605000-2647500 GCA_004794655.1 Marisa cornuarietis
TCAGTCTTTATGAGCGGGACGGGAAGACAGGAGAAGACAGACGTTTTCCTGAGCCTGTACCGCACTCCGGGAAAGAGACTATAAAAAAGAGATGATCAAGAAAATCAACCAAGGAAAACAAAAGTGGACGAAGAGTTTGTGTCTCATGTAAACATGGCAGACAATCCAATTCCCCTAATGCAGACAATAATTGAGTTCTGATCACACACAATATTGGCCGGCCTCCGGCAAAAAAACTGTCGCCGTTATACGCCCCTTTGAGCCGAGTTCAAAGATTGGTCATTAGGCTAAAAAGCAGGCAAGCCCAAAGCTGCAGCTTTGATGAAGACTTTTATGAGCGCGTTTTATGACAACTGTAACACATGCTACGCTGGCCGTGGCTCTAACTCTAGGAAAATTGGCTCCAACAAGCTCGCTAGCTTTTATTTAACCGTCTGCCAGGGAACCTCAATAAATAGGGAGAACAAACCTAGAACCCTCGTAATCTTTTTTTTTTTTTTTCGTTCTGTCCCCTCCTTTCGTCATGCATTCTGTGCTTTCGCTCGTGACGGTTCTTCTACGAGAAAGAAGGTGTCAGGCACAACAATGTGAGGCTGGCGTCCCCTGACTTTGATGCTCTCGTAAAGTGGAGGCATGAAATGACCTGTTTGTTTGGAGAAAGCATGAAGTCGTCACGGGGCCCGCCTCTCAATGAGGGTGACGCGAGAGATGCGGGCGATAAAAGACTCGACATCGTTTGCTAGGGCGAGGGCAGGCGATCGAGGCGAAATGACAAGCTGATTGTAGGAGGGTAGGTGTCTCCTCCAAGCGGTTCTGCGGTCAGCTTGACCGGCCTTCACCAGCCTCGTAAGTGTGCCTGTCAGGTCATCTTGTCCTCATTGTCACTAACAATGACATAAAAATGTCTGTTTGATACAGATACGTTATCCAGGAGGTAAGCAGACCTTAGTATAAAAATGTCTTCCTGCAACATTTAAAGACTTGGTTTCTCAGCCTACGGGAAAGATGTCAGAGGATAAATAGTTCCAACGGTGTCTTACTACTGTTTTTCCCAAGCAAGCTTCATTGAATTAATGCTATTATTATTATTATTATTATTATTATTATTATTATTATTATTATTATTATTATTATTATTAAAACGACGTAGTTAAAATGTAGCAAAATGCAGGTAATAAACTGTGTTAATTAAACAACTACTTGTCTAGGACTGTGTACAAAGGTTCACTTGGACAAGTTAAAGGTCCGAACAGATCATGTAAGTACTTCCTAATTTTTCTATTGAAATGGGCTTTATTTACACATACATCATCATCATCATCACCACCACCACCACCAGTACTACCGAAGATGAGACTGAAGTGCTCACAAGCACCGCGCACGTGAAGTATTTGCAGTGCTGTCTCGATAAGTTACCTGACTACACTACCCCCCATGTGTTACACTTTTTTTAAAAATCGGAATGTTAAACTCTGTACCAGTCACAACAAAAAAACACATTTGTTAAATTATAAGTAAAGCAACACGACCAAACCCACTAAATCAAACCTGCCAAAGATTCATTCTCATAACTTTAAGTGTGAATAAAAGTGTATCTTGTACATTTAAAACCAGAGGTGGAAATATATCTGACTAGCATTCAACAAACACGTGCAAAATCTCTGCTAAGTGACTTATTAAAATTTGTTTTCCGAAAAACATTTTTTTTGAAACGTGAAATGTCTTGTACTCAGAGGCAGTTGTCATATACTCAGGCAATAAATAACATGCAATTACACGCACGTGTCATCGCGCACTTGCACTCAAGCACATACACATACACACGAACGTGTGTACAAGAGTCCGTACGAGCATTTCTTTTCTGTGGATTACACAATGAATGAAGTGCTAATATATTTCAGGACTCAATGGGTATTGGACTGACTTTATACCCGTGGCTCAAAGGATTATCTTTTGTGAATGTACACTTTCATACTTGGAGTACGACAGCTTCTTTGGTTCGTCTGTTTGTGTACGAAACCTGTGTGTGCAATAACAGGGTGAATGTGAGTACATTTTAAATCTGTATTCGGTGGGGCGGCAGGGCATGGCAGAACGTAAAGCAGGAGTGGACTGGCTGTAGACCAAAAGGTAAAAAGAGAGGGAGATTTTTATATTTTCGGGTGTGTAACTAACATTTCGCATTTATCTCGTCTATAACTGACAGCTACAACTGTTCGGAACGTTAATAATATAATCCGTAGTGCAAACTCCTTGGCCGGTAGTTTAAAACTTTGTTTCTGACCTCAAGTTGTTAGTTGAAATTATCTTTTGACCTGTCATCTGTTACGACAACAACTGTTATTATCCTTAAATCATAAAATTTATTTGATCCAAAACTGACTCAGTTATCTAGATTGTAAACTAAATCGAATTGATGTTCATTTAAAAGCTTGTTGTGTGTTTGACAAAAAAAAAAAAAAAAAAAAAACAGGGGACGAGACAGACACGAATAAAGTGTCGTGTTTCCATATGCTGTCTTCAAACGTTGTAAGAAGTGCAACAGTCTGTTACTCGATAAAATTGGGTAAAACATTTGTTACCTTCTTTTGATCGCGACTTTTAACGACAGTCGAATGGAGAAAAGCTCTTTCCTATTGTCTACAACTTCTAGCGAACAAACCGATGGACAAGCTGAGCGGGTGACAGTCCAGTAGTCACAGCACTCGTGTGGTGAGTAGGACTTATCGTTATCAGGCCGCGCAGCCTCCAGCCAGCCAGCCAGCCAGCCAGTCGGCCGACCACTGCCAGGCCACAGAGAGGGTTGTGCTATCAAGTCGCTTGCGGGGGACCACTCGCAGCGTGGTGGGGCTAGCAGGGCACGGAGAGGTATCCTCCATCAATTACCGCCCATATGAAAATAGCATCACTCCACCAAATTAACATTGACCCAGGTCAGCCTCTGATTGGCCCTCAGCCGACGCCGCGCGCCTCTCGCGGCCGCTAAGGGGCGGTAACTTGCGTCTGGACAGCACATCGCGACCGCTGATTGGCTGGCGGGCCCCCTCGTGTGCCGGCTGCCTGCCGCCTCTCCCGGGAGGAGGCCGGTCCTGTGGGAGGGGCCGGCGGACGGCGAGTGAGGAAAGCAACAAAAGGAGTACCCGAGAGAGTTTGGTCCTAGAATTGCGCCCACCACTCTGGGACAAGCCAGCGCTGCCAGACCAGGCGCTCAATGAGACAAGATTTGGAGATAGAGTACCAGTGGGCCAAGCTACCGGCCTTCGAGTCCGCTCGGCGAAGGACGACACTTGCCTAACGGCGGTTGAGTGCAAAGGCCCCCACAGCGGCAACGGGGGACACACACACACAGCAAGAGAGCGGCTGCAACCATCGTCGTCGCTGGCCGTGGCGTACATCGGAGAGTTACGGAGGCGAGGCTCGCGGGAGGGACGGTTGCCGGGCCGCTGTGTGAGACTCCACTTACCGACACTCGTATTCTAGCGAGACATCCCCCAAGTCCCTGTCGGCTGGCCGCTACAAACCACCAGTGCCTCGTTCAGTCCTCCCACCCGCCTACCCAACCCATCCTCCCCTCCAGCCACACCGCATGATGCTCGTCGTTTCTTTCTCGAAAAGGGTGTTACAGACGTTATCCAAAAATCGTTGTTGATTTCGGTTTCTTACATTTTTTTCCCTCCCCCCATCGTGTTTTTGATCAGTTTTCGCAACGACCATTTTTGTGATCGCCGAGAAAAAGAGAAGAGTCCTGAACTGTGAGATGATGATCAGCCTCCCTACTGACAAGACTAAGCTGGTTTCCTAGCAACGTTGGGAGGCATTGTGTGTGTGCATGTGTGTGTGTATGTGTGGACACTACAGTGCTGTCAGTCTGCAGGGATCTGAGTGGACGTGTCAATCGGGTGGACACATGGGACACGCTTTCGCAACCTTCGTCCCACCTGGTGCCTCTGCGACACGCTGCACACCTAGCAGCACACACCAACGGTGAGCCCACGTGTTACACCTGAGTTTCACGCGCGCCTTTGACGGATGCTGTTAACAGCGGCGTTGTATCGCCATCACACTTGTCTGTGTTGCTGTCTTTACCTCCGTGCCAGGTAGGACGAGCAGACCCCAGTGCAAGCGACTAGATACACGCCGTGTACAATTGCTACAAGGAACGAAGGAGTAAAATAGAAAAAAAGAGAGAGAGAAAATTAAGTGGAGAAATAAAGTGGTGCACCTGAGGTCGCGCGGGAGACAGGAGTGTTGCATGTTCGGCCTGGGAGAACCCGAGCACCCGGCTGCTGCTAGCAGAGCCCCCCTGTCCCCCATGAAAGAGGAAGGACTGAGCTCGCAGCTGTCCGCCATCAGGAACTGGATGCAGCCCACAGTCATAGACCAGGGCGGCGGCAGGTCAGTGTCTCCGTTTGTCTGTCGACTAGCATGCGTATGTACTTAAAATATATATATACTCTGATGTTTCTCGTCTGTCGGTCGCTTACCTGTGTCTGTGAACAGCAGTCCCTTTGGCTCATTGTACTCTGTCACTAAGCTCCCTGCTGTCGTTCTTGTCTCACTGCCACACGTGGAAATAGGAGTGGTTGGGGGTATAGTGGCGAAGATCAAAGCTGATCCTGACCACCTAATCACTGTCTACTTGTCACGGCCCAGCGGTGTCTCCTTTCCCTGCCATCCCCCCCCCCTCTCTCTCTCTCTCTCCACTGACTCACTTAATCTGAGCTAAATCCTTTTCAATTTTCCGTCACAAGCTCAGGCTTTCGGGTCCAGGTTGTTATTTATTTATTTTTATATGTTTGTTTATTTATTTACTCGGTAACAAGCGGTCTCTAATCAGGGGCTCTCTGGATCACCTCGCCTTATTTTGGTACTGTTGAAGTCTATTTTGGAAATTAAATCTCCTGCTAACTCAATTTACATTATATACAGCACTGTGATAAGGCTAGTATTGTTGGTAGCGTCTTCTAAATCAGTTTACGTTATAAACAGTTTTGTTTAAGGGCTAGTATTTTCGAGATCCCATGCTGTCACTTAATTAACATCATATACACTACTGTTATAGGCGGGGGGAGGGATATTTTGGAGGATCGTTTTTTAACATGATATACACTGATTATCTTCTTTTTTAAATCCTCTCTTTGCTGCTTTCTCTGTGTGTGGCTTTTGTGTCGAAGTAAATCCTTAACTGCTGGCTCGGTATAAATCACCAATTTCCCCATCTTTCTTTTTGTTTGTTTGTTTTTTGTTTTGTTTTGTTTTGTTTGTTTTTTTTGTTTTGTTTTTTTTTATTTTTTACACACAAGGAAATAATCAAAAGCAACGAAGTTTAGTCGGTTACCCAGGGTATTGTGCTCGTGATGGTTAGATGAGGTAACGACTTTCTGTCGTGCACCGAGCACAAACATTTTATTATGTTGGTTTGATTTGCCCGAAGGGTGAGCAAACATTTCTGTCAACATTTCTGTTGTCACTTAAAGTCTCGCAGTTTCACTCTGCCACGTTACAAGGACACGTGAACATAAACGCCCTCGTCACACATGCACACATCGGCTTCACGTTCACGCATCAATTAGGCGAGTGTCGTGTTCACACATCTTGGCTCGCTACCTGCCGTAGTATGTATTGATCTGTCGGTATTGTTAGAGACACGAGTGTGTGCCAGTCGTTGTTGTTATTCGCCGCCTCTCTAATCCCACGTACAAATCGCGGACTTATTTTTCACATGTTGCTGCTGCAGGAATCAAGTGAAACCCAGCTCTTGTCTACATCTCAAGTAAACGAAGTCGAACAAAGTGCGTGCTAATCGTCATGTTTAGACAGCATTTACTTAGCTACAGCCAAGCACAACATTTCTTTAGCTGTGTTGAAAATAATCAGAAATGGAAATATTTTCATTTACTGCGCGTCAAGCTGTAAACAAGAACTTGTCGATTCGTGGCCTTGAGCGCAGAGATTTAAACACAAAATACAAGTGGGTGAAACATAGAAGGCATTTGTTTTGAGTTCCTTCCCTCGTTACTTTATGTTGTTTTCATCTCCAAGATAACCTCATCTTAAGGTCAATTTCAGCTCGTTTAACTGAATAACCAAACACAGTCTTCAACAAACAAACAGGCAAACACATCATTGCCATGAAGCTATGCAGCATCTTTCTCTCCTCTTTGCTCCCAGCTCTTTACACAGGCGTCGCCACCCCTTAGCAATCCGATTTCGTCAGCTCGTTACTCAGACTTCTCTTCTCACCCACTCCCTACCCACTTTTCAGCGAAGCGTGCGCGCCCGTGGTGCGTGTCAAAACAAATCTTTTCAGTCATCAGCCTCGCCACCAGAGATTATCATGGATACGGACCCCCTCCCCAGCACCATCCCGGCATGTTCGTCACGTGCACAGCTCGCGATGTTGTCGCGTTTTGCGTTTGCCACCCGCTACATATAAGTTGTCAAATGTTTTTACTTGTATTTTATTTTATTTGTTTATTATCTATTTATTCGTTTATTGATTATTTATTTATTCTTATTTATTTATTGCTTTATTTTGTTTCTTGTTTATTTTGTTTCTTATTTAACTTTCTTCTTGTTTAATTATTTGTTTATTAATTAATTTATGTTTGTATTGGTAATATGGACATTCTATTAGGTTCTATTTGTGGCTTGCTCCAATTTTTTTCTTTTATTTCCTTTTAAAAACCACCATGCGGCGATAATGTATCGGAGAAAAGTATATTAGGCGGCTTGAAAAGCATTTTATAAGAATCACAGACGTGATATTTAAGCATCAGTAAAGAAGGCAGCTGAAATGCATGTAACAGCTTGAGACACCCTCACTCCACCCCACCCACCAACCCACCCCACCCCAAAAAATCATCTTTCGAGGGTTGCCGAGGAAACGGGTAAAAAAAAAAAAATCCCTGGCCAGATCTGAGTATGCGCGGCTCCACATGAAGGGAGGGCGGGCAGGGGCTGGAGGGAAGGTGGCAGGAACGCTTGACACCAGGGTAGGAGGGAGGGAGAATGTAGACAGCAAGAGGCCTGTACGCACGCGCATGTCTTCTTAACATGCTGATTGGTGTGCTACACTTTGTGTATGTTGCATTGTGTGCATGTTACGTTTAGTGTATCTTCAACTCAGTTTTTCCTATGCTCTTAGACTGTCACGTTCGATTAATCTTCGGCATATCTTAACAATATTTTCTGGTTTTCTTTAAAATCCCATTATGAAGCACTGCACGTCGTCTGCACAACATTTCTTTCTTTCTTTCTTTCTTTCTTTCTTTCTTTCTTTCTTTCTTTCTTTCTTTCTTTCTTTCTTTCTTTCTTTCTTTCTGTTCACTGCGCTTTCCTTTTTCTTTTTTCTTAACCTCCCTCTCTTATCTTTTATCTAATTATTCATTCAATTACTTCTATTTGCTATCTTTTTGCATAACATATCTCATTTTGTAAATAGTCAGACTGTATTCTTTAAAAAATAATCCTCCGTCAAAACCTGACGTTCGGACATAATTTCCGAAATACCAACTTAAGACTGAGCGAGACATTTAGACAATATGTTATTATGTCTAGTTTAGACTACCAGTTATTCTGCCGCTGGGCTTTTATATTGTACACGACAGTACGACATTCCAACAATACAGCAGTACAACAGTATGATAATACAACAGAATGACAACACAGCGGTACGACAGTATGATAACATTACAACACAACAGAACAGCAGTACAACAGTATAGTAACAACAGTACGACAACACAACATTAATGACAGCACAAGACAGGAGTACGATTGCACAACACATAGCCGGTGATCAAAGACTAAATTTGTTGGCTTAAAGGTGGGCAAAATGTAATTATAATTTTTAAATAACACTACACGAAATTAAAAGTGTGTACTTGTGTGTGTGTGCGTGCGTGTGTGTGTGTGTGTGTGTGTGTGTGTGTGTGTGTGTGTGTGTGTGTGTGTGTGTGTGTGTTCCAGTGGGGGGTTAAGCCGCGCCCACTTCGAGAAGCAGCCGCCCAGCAACTTGAGAAAATCCAACTTCTTCCATTTTGTTCTGGCCCTCTTTGACCGCCAGGGTCAACCTGTGGAGGTCGAGAGAACCACCTTTGTGGACTTCGTGGAGAAAGAGCATGTAAGTGTTAGTATCTGTCACATTTATCAACTTTTAAAATTATTATTCGGTCGTTAAATTGTCTTTCATAAATTTGCTTTATATATTAGCTTTCAGCGCCACAAATAGGACGCACCGTTTCTGTTGCCACTATCTGCTGACAAAGTATTCGGACAACCAGGATTACTGTTACTTTGATCATGATAACGACTATGGTAGATGAGGCAAGGAAGACAAAATTGATGTTACAATATTCACTTGACACTTTTTTCTAGAGAGCAGCAAACGTGGGCTGGGTTGTCAAGCACTTTCTCCTCTCTCTCTCTGCTTTTTCGTGCGCGCGTGTGAATGTGTGTGTGTGTGTGTGTGTGTGTGTGTGTGTGTGTGTGTGTGTGTGTGTTATAGAGAGAGAGAGAGAAGGTGGGGGTGAACAACAGGCTGGTGACAATGGTGGTCAGGCGGTCACATTTGTAGTTTCTGTCGCTACCCAGACCTCCCCCAACCCTCTATGTACCCGCAACAGGCAAAGAAGAGCCATGAGCTAACACGCTGTTTTTCTGTCCTTGTCCCAGGAGACGGATGGACAGAAGACAAACAATGGGATACATTATCGCCTGCAGCTGCTCTACGCCAATGGTGAGTAACCTTTTTTCATCTTCTTACCTAGATATAGGGAAGTCTGGTGGCACAACGGTTAGCGCCTGTCACCAACACAGCGAGGGTTGACTGTCCTGGGTTCAGCTCTCGTCTCGGGCATGCTGCTTCTTTTTTTTCGGGAAATGGTATCGGTTTACAGGGCTGCCTTGCCGTTTGATAGCCTTAGTTGCTGGCTCGGCGTAAAATATCAATTACTCCCCTCCACACACACACACACACACACACACACACACACACACACACACACACACACACACACACACACACACACACACACACACACACTTCTATTTACCTAGATACATGGCCTAGCAATATTTCCTGTGTGTATTTCATTTGACTGCTTTTATCGGCAACACCACCATCGTATGTCCCCCGCCGTTCTCTTCACTCGTATTTTACGATTGTACGGTCATGTGGACAAGAATTACAAGGATTTTACGACTGTCATGTTACTTACATAAGGATTTTCCTCTCACAAAACCACTGCGACATCAGCAAACCTAATGAGAGCATTTGTGGCACGAGAAGAAGAGCGCGGGCAGGAGAAATTAAAAAAATCGGGAAAGTAAGAGAGAGGGAGAAATAGAGAAGCAGATAGAGAAAGAGAAAGATAGAGAGGCTGCAGCTGAGGGTGTACTTGCAGTGGCGGCGAATACCTTTCTATAATCACGGATAACATTGGCAGAACGCTCTCTAAACAGCCAGAATAATTTCCACCGCGCGTTTTAAATCACACCGCCACTATTATAAACTTTGCATCGGCTGTAACAGATAATTTCTCGCTCCAGTGCCTAAATTTTTAAACTAAACAGCGTTTGTTTGAAGTCGGGAAACTGGCTGGGCCGGCCTCATTACGGCGACCAGTGTAAACAAAGTTCACAAACTGAGAAATCAAAACGCAGCCCAAGCGTGCCTTTTATCTCATTTCCCGCCCGATCGTGGCCGTGCAGGCTTCGCTGTTTGCTCTGGAAATCAAGACCAATACGGTCTTCACAAATTCCAGGCGATGGAGACTTTTGGACATAAAAGCACCTCTTTGCTTGAAAGCCAACAGAGGTATGCAGCTAGGCGCACACTGCAGTCCACAGGTCCCCACATCGTGGGGCTACCAGCCACGTTCTACTCCCACCCGCCCCACAGTAATGCAAAACAGTTTTTTTTCCTTTTTGGTTGCTTATTAATTTGAGAATTTACGGTTCCGGCTCTGCCGTCCGTGGAAGTTTGCAGTAACTGTTGACAAAAAGGACTCGCCACGCTTGACTTGCGCCTCCACCACGGTGTGAAGGCCTGGTAATTGGTCAAGCTCAGACCCCGGCCGCAGTCTGGGGGGGACGGTGTTTGTGCTGAAAACAAGTGGACGGGAGAAAAGCTTTAGGAGACAGAGATAAAATAATTAGAAGATGAGTCCGCCTCGACACGCGGTATCGCCGAGCGCCATGGCTGGTACTGGGACCATCGCGCGGTGTCGGCGGTGCTGGTGGTTCGCACACTGGCATCGCTAGATATTTGTGAGGGTGGGCTGGAGGGGAAGGGGTATGGCAGTAGGGTCGGCTGGGGGAAGGATAGGTGGGTGGTGGGTGAACGATCAGCTCGGGTCCTGCCTCTGCTTTATTCGACAGCATGCTTTCTCTGTTTGCTGTTTATTTTTAACAAAGCCAGGAGGATTTCTGGTCAGCTAGCAGAAAGTTTATGCTGTTCAGCAGTTCATTTGTAAAGTCTGGGATATGTCGTGACTGGCGCAAAAGTAATAATTTGACAGTTGGCGATCTGGCTTCTGTCGCCTTAAAGATCGAATTCTCGAGCGTTTGAGGCCTGTGAAACTCATTTTGTTTACGACCGTTTAGTAAACATTTTCCACCATTTTCAACACAAACACATAGACATATACATGTTTGTTTATATATATATTATATTTATATAGTTTGTGTCTATATATAATATATTTAGAGAGAGAGAGAGCTGTCTAAAGCGCGAATATACTCACTGTTTTGTTTGTTTGTTTTGTTTACTGTTTCGTGATAAATCCGCTTTCTTATATTAACCATCCATCCATCCCTTTAAGGTTTTTTAAAGTGACTAGTCAGGAGTGTGGAGCCACAAGTTAATTTCTTACCGGTTTATAGGGACGGCGGCGAAATAGATGTTTTACACCGTGTCAGCAACTAGGGCTATATCATGGCATAGCAGTCGGCCCTGTATAACAGGTGCCATATGCAGAGAAAACTAATTAAAAAGAATGGACACTAGACTGCATGTGATTGGGCAGGTGGTGGATGGTGGATGAAGAGAAGGAACAGCCTACCCCGGGTATGCATTTGCAATACGTTAATAAGCCTGCGAGTGTTTCTGGCACAAACCATAAATTCAGCTGCTCCAGCCCCAGTGGTTCCCCGAAGATCCCTACAAAACCTTTTCACCTTTCCATAGCCCGCAGAACGTCAACGTCACTATCCCACCCCGTTTTCCACCCGACCCACAGGGCTACACAACTGCAGCATCGTGCTAAGGGGGTGGGAGTGTTTTGAGGAGCGAGAAGGTGGCCGGCTGGTGAATGACTCGCACACTTGGTGCGTTGGCGACGGACAACGTTCTTTTATGTGTGTGCTGAAAAATGGTGAAATCACACTGGCAGGTTCATTTCTGATCTGACAGATGGTGTTATTGATTAATAATCAGTTCTGCTCGAGACGGGGGCGGCCATGATGAAAACGACAAGCATGTGAAGCGGGTGAATATGAAGGCATGACACAAACGATTCATGACACATGACACAAACGGTGCAGGACTCTCAGAAATCGGATTAGTAGAAGGAGAAAGGGGGGAAAAAAGGGAAAGCAAGAAGGAAAAAAGCGAAAGA
The DNA here is from genome assembly GCA_004794655.1 of Marisa cornuarietis. NCBI lineage: Eukaryota > Metazoa > Mollusca > Gastropoda > Architaenioglossa > Ampullariidae > Marisa > Marisa cornuarietis. The sequence goes on from SMMW01000066.1 coordinate 2,616,622, forward strand.
AACACTTGCGGATGAAAGACGATAAAAGAGAGAGACGGTGCAGAGGAAGATAACGCAGATAGACGATGCAGAGAGAGAGAGGGGGGAGGGTGCACAGAGAACCTTTCCTAAGATTTTGTGAGCGAGAGAGAAAGATGGATGGCGCGGCTGGGTGTTTATTTGGTCCCTACTCGAACGCTTAGTTAATCAATTGATTGATAGTCAAGTCCACTGCCTGATCTCCCGACTGACTGAATGATTAGTAAGTCCATTGATCAAGCAGTTTTCGTCGTTGAACACTAATAAAATGCACTCAGACGGCGTGCCCAGCTAAACTAAACAAAAAACAAAAATCGTATGAACACAAATAAATCTGAAGTATCCTGTCTCAATACCATCTAAAGTACTTTGTAATATCAGTCTTGTATATTGTAACTTTTGTAAGTAACTCGAATTTTATATTCAATAATTTTTATTGCGAACAATTTTTATGATGAGATTTCTTTCGAGTCAATCTAAGGAATATTTTTTTAAAATTTTGCTACAACAAAACTCGCAGTACATTTCTTTTTGTCATTGTTAACTAGTTTTTTATTTAATTTCATTTTAAACTATATTACGGGAGTCTTGTAATGTCGAGTTTACCACATCTTTTTAAATGAATAAATATACTAATTTTAAATGACATACAAAAGCATTATTTACCGGGGATGGATGAGGCTGGGGGGGGGGGATGTTCATCAGAGTTTCGTAGTCTGACTACAAAAGGTTTCATGTCTACTTTCCGTCAGGCGGTGGAATTTCAATATCTGTGAAGCGATTAATGTAAGGATAAGCGAGGGATATACAGTGCACGATAGTTTGCACGTGACAAAAACTGCAAACACCTCTCCTGCGCGTGCAGTGTTGTGAATGTCAATAATGGGCTCTCCCCATGCGATGCTCCAGGTTCTGCATGCAATACGGCTTCCAAACATCTCTTGTACCCAGCTCTGTGCTCTCAACACCTCAGTTTTGCACAGGAGAACCACCCACTCTTCTTCCACTAAAACCCTTTCCCAAATTACTCAGAAGGTCGCATCTCAGTTTGGGAGGGAACAGTAGAAAAACACAGCGATGTACCCTTTCACTCTCCCACCCTACCTCTTTCTCTGCCTCCGTTCCCGCGAAGTTTAGGTGTGTGACGTGCAAGGAAATGTATGACCAAAAATAAATAAATAAATAAAATAAAAAACAAAAATCCTCCTATCGATATCCTCTTATTCCAACGCAAAGGATAACAATGAAAATCTGTCATCTTTACATCACAGATTTTCGTAATCACTATTTTCATATGAGAGGCTAGCGTAGTTGCTACAAGATTTGCGATGTCGCTACAATCTACAATGGCTGTCATACTAAGTTTTCAAACTAAAACAGTTTTTTTTTTAAAAGACAGAGCCAAGCAATGAGAAATACACCTCCCCCCTCTATACACACACACCCCGACCCACCCACACTCTACAAAGAAAGAACACCATATATTGGTCTCCACTGTACGCCATAAACAATGAGCTATCGAACAAAAATGAAAGATGAAAACCGCCCCTCCCCCCTCCTGCAGTCTCCATCATCGGCTCCGTTCCAGGTCACAGGTCAGCGTAACGGGACTAACTCTTTGTCGCTAGATGCCAGAGGTGTTGCAGTCGAACAACGAAGAAATTTTAAGTTCATTAATTTTTAATTTTGTATTTTTTCTTAGGTTCGGCTTATTGAATCATCACATGGACTTGTAGCCTCTGTCACAAAGCAATACCAGCAGTAGTAGGCAGGGTCCGAGTTCACACAGTCAAATACTACGAGATTAGTGTGCGCAGTAAGAACATCAATTACAAATTCTCAGGACCATGCGAATGAAAAGTCGACAACAGCAAGACGCACGGATTGTGTGTGTGTGTGTGTGTGTGTGTGTGTGTGTGTGTGTGTGTGTGTGTGTGTGTGTGTGTGTGTGTGTGTGTCCGCGCGCGTGTGCCTGCGTGTATGCGTACAAAACTGTCAAAAATGTTAAATCCAAAACATTATTTCAAGAACATTTAACAGGCATGCACTCCAGATAATGAGATTTAAACCAGCGATGTGTGACACACACACACACACACAGAGTCTTGATACAGAACGCACCAACAGCGAGTAACGATTGCGCGTGCACAAACACACACGCACGCGCGCGCACACACACATACACACACAGCACAGCACACAGGCACACACGTATGCACATTGAAAGCGTGAAGCGCACAGAGGGAGACGAGGGGAGAGTCACGGCCTTGCTGGTGCCCAGAGTGCGTGGGGCGGCTGACAGGCAGGCGGTTTGTATGGCAGCAGTCATGCTTAATTGATGACCCTTCTTTCAGCACCGCGCGCTCGAACCGGGACGGGCAAGACGGGAGGATGAGATGTGACAATAGGACGGGGTGGGGGGGGGAACTACGGGTAGGGGTGGGAATAAAAAGATTGGAGTGGGGCTGGGGGTAACGCAAAACACAGAGGGTGTGGCGGAGGTGAGGTGGGGGGAAGGAGAATGCCGATGCGTTTGTCGGTGTGTGCGCCGACGGTGAGCGCGTAACTTTAGAAGGCCGCCGGATGGTTCACATCGACCCCGGGTACGGGTGTGTGAAGAAGAGAGAAAACACATGGTGTCTTGCCGTCCTCTTGCCAGTATCTCTGCGGTTTCCTGCCTGTTTCCCACACCGGTCTGTTTGTGCCGCCACCTTCTGATCTTTGATGGCTACCTGCTGTGTCGCTGCAGCCGGAGGAGCTCTCCTTTCCTCATGTCTGTGTCTGGCGCCGTCCCTCCTGCCTCGTCATGACATCGAGACCTGCCGGCCCTATACACGGTGCTGAGAGGAGAGAGAAAGAGGCTGGCAAGTCATCTTGTGGCCAGGGATTTTCCCGTGTTTGTCACGCAGGGACATCGGGTATCTTGCAGCTCAGGGACCATTTCGCACCTGGATGTGATCGTGGGGTGGGCGAAAGACAAAACAAGCGAGAAGCAATTGAAGATTTTAATCAGTCAGACTCCTGCCGTGCTGTCAGCCTAATCAGTTGTATAAAGAATGCTTAAGCGCCCAGCACATTAGCCGACCACTTCCCTTTCAACGCTGCCCCGTTGATCACGATTGACCCGGGGTGGCTACTTTCTCAACCCTCGACCCAGTCCGGCCTTCCGAATGTTTAGCTGCAGCGCCTGTGTCGAGGGAGCTTCGTCCTCACGAGAGTATGAAGCGCCCAACCTCCTGCCCATAAAGATTCAATCATCGCGACCTTATTATCGCAAAATTATGTCATTTGAAATACTTTGATCAGCAGGCTTGTGAAGAGGAGTGAATAGTTTCTGCGCGACACCTGTGTGTGTGTGTGTGTGTGCGTGCGTGCGTGCGTGCGCGTGTGAGTGTGAAAGAGAGAGAGGGATAACATTCAGCCCAGAACCAACAGCTAATTTTGTTTTGTTTTTTAAACTTGTTTCAGGTGTACGTCAAGACCAGGATCTCTATATTCGCCTTATTGACTCCGTCAGTAAACAGGTGCGCTCTGTTTTCATTATGTTCCATCTCTACCAAAATCTATGTATGCATGTGTGTGTGTGTGTGCGCGCGCGCGCGCGCGGGAGCGCGTTTACATGTATCCGTGTACATTTATGTCTATAAGGAGCACCTGCGTTAAATCCTCCAGTCATCCCTCTGATTAAACGGAAAGTTTACTACAAGTATTTTCCGTGTGCCATCCAGTGTTTTGTGTTTATCAGGCTATTTTCTTGCGTTTATCAGGCTATTGTGTACGAGGGCCAAGATAAAAATCCGGAGATGTGTCGCGTCCTCCTCACCCACGAAGTTATGTGCAGGTAAGACTTGTTGACACCTGTCTTTACCTGTCTCGTGTTTAGACCACTCTCCATGCCTCGTGTCCGCGTTTTGTACTTTGTACGCACATTCAAGCACACATACACACCCGCATGCGCACAGAGTAACAATGCACGTGTGAATGCATATGACCCTTACTCAGCTGTGTGCACGTTATCACAAACTGGACGATGGCATAGTATAAAAAAAAGAATAAACGGGTATCGAATAGACTGGTGAAATAAAATTACTATTAGAAAAAAACATACACAGCGGAAGGTGTAATGGAAACCCCAAAAACAACGTCAGGGAATGGACAGCCCCCCCCCCTTCTCCCCGGGTGTGAAAGGCGCAGGGTGGGGTAGGCGAGCCCCGGCTCGTGTGCAAGTGGGGCACAAACAGAAGGAAATGAATAAAAGAAGAAAGGAAAGCAAGTCCCTTCTGGCGGTGATGTGGTGTTTGCGTGCCAGCAGTCAAGGTGGTAAAATCTACAAGGCCAGCGGCGCTGAAGAATTAGCTGTCACTGCTTCCATGCGCGTGCCTGTGAGGGACGACTTGCGTGCGCAGCCTATTCCGAGCTGGCGCGTGCCCCGCGCAGTTGCCACTCACGCCTCTCACGCGCCTCGGTCGTGGGGCTCTGTAAGGGATGGTTTTTATCAAATTAAGATTTTTAAAAAAATCAAACCGAGGGGGGGTGGGGAAGCATCAATGACCGCCTATGCCATTCACAAACGAAGTGAATCCCTGCCCATATGTCTAACACACACACACACAAGCATGAGCGCGAAGAGATGGAGGGGCAGAGGTCACACGCACACACAGCTTGTTGTACACGCTTACAGCGATGTGCGTGCTGAAGGTATCCACAGGTACCTGCGTGTCTGGTGCTGTACAGGTTTGTCTTGTTATTAGCGCGAAATTTTTACTTGATTTCACTGTTGTGGCCCCCAGTCAAGTCAGTCGCCCTCCCTGAGGTAGTGAGGGTGCGACGAGCGACTGGGAGGAAACTTGTCAGCCAATATTTACGCACCGTCCTCGCCCCATTACGGCCGCGCAACGTGTGAAAAGTTCCCCCGTGCAATCCACTTGCGCACGCAACGCCTTTAGACTCGCGCGAATAGGAGAGACTGGAACAAAGGCTGAATGGAAACTTGTTAGAACCGTAATGTGGTCTGGAACATCACCCACATGCCCGGCGTGTCACATACTACACAGCGTCAACCATGAGAAGAAAACACGCCATGGTTTTTTTTCTTTCTCTCTCTTTCTCTCTCACACACACACAGGCAACTAAGATTAAGGTCTAAAACATACGATCATATTTATTTTAGGATTTTATTGAGTATGATTTATGTCGTGGGATGCAGAGACAAGATACTTCATCTTGATTAAAGAGTTAATTACGCTTCCCTTTCTTTAGTTAGTGATCTAGCGGCAATAGCTAGAGTGAGTACCAATATGCAATTATTAATATTATAAGACACCCACTCTTAAAATAGCAAGTCAAGGTGTGCACGTACACTCATATATACATGGGCGCACACACGCGGACACTTATACACACAAGACGTACAGGAGCGAGCGCACAGTCTCATCACTAGCAGGTACAAGAAGGTGAGGGCTGTGATAGTGGGGAGAGAGGAAAAACCCTCAGAATTTCAGACAGGTTTTGAAAGAAGAGAGTGTGAGTGAATATAAGAATGAAAAAAAATTGATACCATGACAAGATTGGTAGAGCGACTACTACTGTACTGATCATGAAATGTGCTGTCGGTTACAGCCGGTGCTGTGACAAGAAAAGCTGCGGTAACAGGAACGAGACGCCGTCGGACCCGGTTATCATCGACAGGTAAGTTTACCTGCTCGCTATATCATTTTTTTCTGACATAAAGTGTTTTGTGGGATTAAGAGAAGGAAAGGTATTTTGGTATCTTTGCTAGACACAACCTGGATGGCAACCATTTTAACATTTTCTGTGTCGACGTCCTCGTACATTCCTCTCGGCTACAACCAGGTAGTGTTTACGATTGTGCAGTTTGTCGTCTACCTGTCGGCGACTCCTGCACATGTAGACAGTTTCTTTTTCTTGTTATACACTAACAATTCAGGAGAGCATCAGACCCTCGCACCGCAGTCTATTGTTCCCTCCCTCTAACGGTCTAACCCATCTCAAATGAACAAAGATCAAATTCTGGTAGCCGCCCACTTGTATTCACCTGCCAGTGCAATGTATTTACAATCTTGGGTCGATGTAACCTTTCGTGAATTCTACTGGAAATACGATCATCTGCTCAATTTCTGCCTTTTGTCGGCAGCTGAATATTGAGAATGGAATGGTAGGCAACAATAGCGCGGCGATCGACTTCCAGGCTAAAACTGGTGCCAGACAACACCGAGTAACAGGAGACCCCAGATCGCTGCTTTACTTAGAGTTTGCTGATTGTGTCTGTGTCTATATCTAATACTATGTGTATAATGTGTACAAATGTTCGATTGCGGTGCAATTAAATTATATTAATTACATTGAAATTTATGATTCATAAAATTTAGTAATTAGTTAATTAGCTAGCGTTAGACCAGAAACGGTTCAACCATTTATATTAATGTCCCAGCGAACGTCTTGATATATTTTATTTCTGAGCTCCTTGGTGTGCTACTGGTTGGGGAGATATTTGATTTTTAACAAGACAGATTTTTTAAAAGTCTAAACATCTCCCTTTCTCTCTCTCTCACACACACACACACACGCACGCACGCACGCGCGCGTGCACGCACACACACACACACGTGCATATTTGTTTATTTTGCCATCGTCAAAATGGGGTAAGTTACAAGAGAATTCAAGTAATCATTTTTATTTACATTGGTTTCTCTTCAAATACCTGAAGAATATTTATTATTATATTTTCTTTTATTAGCTGTTTCCGTGGAGGGAACAGGGAATGAGGGTGGGTGGGTGGGGGAGGAGAGAAAACAATGAGAGCGAATGATTAACAGCACAGAGTTAAGGTATGTTACATCAGTGTCTTAAAGCCGAGACAAGAGAAGGTAGAATAAGGATCATAACAGCCCAATCCTCGGCCAGTTTCTCGACCGCCTGACGCGTCCCCTGGAGACCATCACTTTTCTTTTCATCGCTTTCAAAACCACTTGACTGCGCGCGTGTCTGCGACTTCCGCCGCACAACTCCCAGTGGACGGACTTCCCTCCGCGGAAAATGAGTGCGGACGGGTGGGTGTTGGCACGGAAGCAGAGTGGTGGCACTTGGATACGTTCTATTCTGGCGTGAAAATTACTACTCCCATGGGTCTCTTTCTCACCTCAAGCTACAGGCCACAGATTGTGGGAGCAAGGTGTCGCTCCCAGTTCTGTCCCTCTTTCCTGTTAGCCTCCTGTTGTCATCGAGTGCAAAGGTCATTGGTTGGTTTTCCCTTTTCTTGTTTCTTTAATTTAGAGGGAGGTTTTCTCCTCCCTTACTCCCGCGCGCGCGGGCGTGTGTGTGTGTGTGTGTGTGTGTGAGACACAAGGAAAGAGAGACTGACCGACAGACAGGAGAGGAGGGAGAAAGATCCTCTTGTCTGTTTGTGTAGCGACGTGTGTTTTGCAATCGTCTTGAAACAGTCACCGATTTATTATTTTAGCTTTTTTGTATCTTTTATTTTTCTTGTGGGGGGATTGGATAGCGATTTAGAAGAGCGTAGCCATGGGTGGTGGACAATGTTAATGTTTTCGTCATGACAAAAGATCATTCCCTCTCTCCGTCTCAAGACCTGTGGACTTTGTAGTCTGCTGTTGCTCCCTGATGTCCACTGTTTCTACCTGATAGTCGACTGTCGCTGGCTGTTCAGCAGCGTGTCTCATATTTTTCCTAAACTTCAAAATCTCATTCGCGCGTGGCCAGAACTTGCCTGTCTTGATGACAGTCAGCAAATGAATATTTTATCATCACCTCATACAAGCCACGCAGGATCATGTGACAGAATTTCATTCCATCCCGTCAATGCAAACAAATTGAAATTAAAGCAGCACAGATTTCAAGTGTCCACAACACAGTCGGTAAAATCTGCGACTGTAATGTTCTTTTAACCCACCATAACATCAACATAACAACACGAACGGAAAATAAACGCACATTCTTATGAAAGCAAACGTATATGCACTGACACACATGGACACAAACATGTGCATTGCGCACGCGCGCACATATGCACAGGGCCAGGCACGCGGGGAAGAGGAGGAGGGGAGGAGCAGGAGGGGGCGCGCCGTACGTGCGGAGCGCGTGCATCACTAATTCATGAGCTGCAATCGATGGTTGGTGATGGCTTCGGCGCGCGCTGTGTTGCATGACAACCGCCACTCACCGACAGCCGAGAAATTGCCACCGCCCGTCCGGAAGGAGACAGCCCGCCTCACAATTAGACTCGACCTCGGCCCGACCATCCCCCCCCTCTCTTCTTTACTCTCCATCTCACCCCCCGCCCTCCTCCCGGCACGTGCTACACCTTAGCAACCAGCTTCTCCTGCTCCAAGAGGGGCCCGAAACGTGCTGGACAAGCCCCCCCCCCTCCTTTCCATCCTTCCCGCGGGCATCGAACCTCATGTTAAACGCTGGGAGCCTGGTTCTCTTACTCAACAGCCCGGCAGGAATGTAGCGATGCGACAGCGACGACATGTGACTGTGTGACAATGGCGAGACCAGGGTAGTATGTTTCGATGTGACAGCGCAGCACTTCAGTTTAAGCTCTTAGGCAACACTTAATAATGACTTTGGAACATTTTTTTCTAAGGTCTGGGAGTTTGTTTCAATAATCACCATCCAGTTAATCTCTACCATAATCAGCAAATTGACATTCTTTTAAAATCTCGTTTTGCTGAGTTACTTCCACCCTCTATTGTAAACATTTCTACCGCAAGCTCTCTCTCTCTCTCTCTCTCTCTCTCACACACACACACATACACTCGTGTAGCCTCCATCTTCCCTGACGATGTGTTTGCGTACCTTCCATGTCACAGAAATATATGCAAGAAATGTATCTGATCCAAGAAAATATCCCCACACGAGCACTTTATGTAGCTGAAGCAGTTGGTACTGTAATCCAGTCAATAGTCCCCGCATGGGTACACCATATCTGACAATTTAACTACTGATCTGTAGGAGCGCTGAGAAAAGCTACTGACCTGTGTCGTAAGCAGAATTCACCCCCCCCCCTCTAGACTACAGACTACATATTTTCAATATCTTAAATGATTGATGACCTAACATATTTTTTAAACTGATGTATTACCCCTTGACAGGAACCCAATGGTGGTGTCAATAAATGTTCAAATCTCAAAATCTCAATCACACACACACACACACACACACACACACACACACACAGAATCGTCTGGGCATTGTATACCTGCCCATACCTGTTTCTTGTACGCCAGTGCAGAGTACTGAAGCTCCTCAAGATGCTGTTGACTAAACACTACAAACACACTCTAGGACCTCTTGTCCCCCACTCATTCCGCGAACAGCAGAAATGAAAGACAGACAGGCCGGTGAACACAGAGTCCCGACAGCTTCATGAAAATGGAATTAACGAGCGGACAGCTTTGGACGCAGCGCCATGACTCGTTATGGGGTGGGGGGGGATGAGTGGTTCTGGATGCTGTCGTGAGCAGTGCTTCTCCGGGTTAAGAGATCGTCCGCTGAGAGACGGTGTCATTGACCCTCTCCTTCTCAAGGCCACTTTTGTTGCGGCATTAGCAATTTATTTACTGGTACAGACCCCACTTGTAAATAAATGAAGAAACAGTATAACCGGGAATCCTCTCGAGCTACTCGAGTTATCTTTCCTCATTCTCCTCTTCCACAACTCCTACAGGTACCCCTACTCCATCTCTTCTATTCCCCCCCCCCTCTCTCTCTCTCTCCTTCTCCCCTCCTCAGACCTCCTGACCTTGGCAAGGATGAGAAGACATCGGCGAGTGAGAGATTAGGGTTGTTAAGAGATGGCCCCCAAGTGCGAGCACACCCTCACGGAGGCAATACGCCTGCACACACGGGTACGTGAGGCGCGCGCCGCCGTGCACGGTTTACTTTGTTGCACGTGCTAATAACAAGCGCAGGGCCTCATGAGAAATACTTGTCACGATTTTATATAGACAAGGTCTTCACGGCCTGTAGACTTGATCCCCTTAGTTTATATACACAAGGTCTTCGCAATTTATAGACTCGATCCACTCAGTTTATATAGAAAAGGTCCACACAGTTTATATTAACAATTATGCAAACTGATAGGAAAGCGTTTAGTCCTTGCTTTAGTTTGTACTGGATTTACTTCTTAGTAATAGAACTTTGTTAATATCCATTTTTGGCCTTTGATGTTTATTTTTGTCTGGCATCCTGTACATGTTCCGGGCAGGGCGTTTGTCTGCCTGCATTCCTGCCCGAATCTCTGTCATACAAACCTTTTGCTTGGTTTACTGACGCGATCTGTAGCTGGTGCTCAATGATCGAGGTGAAGAAGGCAGTTCATCATCACCCAACAAGAATCAATCATGACGTTTTACATGATGCTGTCAACACAGAAGAAACATCGACCCTTTTTTTTCAAAAGTGTAATTTCAATATTTAATGAAGTCAGGCTGCTACACGATGATCATTGTTTTCGCATTTATTATTTTCTTCTTCAGAGCAATGCTTTCTGCTGGGAGCACTAGTCAGATCCCCCATCAAGTCCGCGGATGTAAACATACTTGAGGGATAGGAGAATTCACTCATATTTAAGAAATAGTATCTTGCATTAAGCTTGTCGTTAAATTGTACCTTACTCGACCTTTCATCAGCTAAGCTCGTGACGACAGAAATCTTCACAAGTCTTTTACGGGAAAAGGCTGGTCTCTCGAGAGGAGAAATGTGAGGAAGAGCTAGATTAACCGTTTAACAACTAAGGTCTTGTAGCAAAGGCGTGTAGGGTGTAAGGGGTTAACAAGCTGGGCAAGAACCGACAGCAGTTGTGTGAAACACGTATTGCGTAAGTCGTGGGCACACGGCAGGGGTGGGGCAGGGTAAGGGGTGAGGGTCAAAGACGAATTGTATTGGCTGGCATAGACCCAGGAGCAGACCACTTTCTGGTGTGGCGGCAGCAGCACCCCCCCCCCCACTTCCCTGGCCGGGGCCGCCAGAAAGGACCTCGCGGCCTGCGAGACGAGAGCGATTTACTTACAACAATCGCGCGTGAGCCCGAGGCATGATGGGATTAGCAAATCGAGGCTGGTCTCAGGGGTCCACTTCCGGCGCTGGCGCGACACATTGGCCTATAAAGCGCCCCCTCCTCCCTTTACTTCAGATGATAAGGCTAAGCTTAGTTCACCTAGCTGGAAAGTACTGCTAGCCTGCTAGTCTCAAGGCACCCGTCAGCATGATTTGCACGTCAAACAAGAGAGAACACAACACTTGCCAAGGCTGGCTCCTCCTGCCACTCCCTCGTCAGCGAGCAATGCCTTCATTAATTTATTTTGCTCTCATAACTGTTTCAAACATTTCTAGAAAGCGCAAAAGCACTTACATAATAAGACCCGATCCCAACTAATGGCAATCCTTGGATTTCATTCCGCTTTTCAGTTCTTCCATCACTTTCGTTTTCTTAGAAAAAAACAGAACAAAAACAAAGACTAAAAACACGAACAAGATCGAGTACTAAATGAGCTAAGTGCGTACCTAGCTAAATCTTTAGTGCGTCGCCCTTTAATATATGAGTAGCCTGCTAATATCTAAATGAGTAGCATCAACTTCATATGTAGCCTGCTAAATAATATATAAGTGCGTCGTTGTCTAACATATGTCACCTTCCAATATGTACGCATGTAGCCTAGTAACTAACATACAACTTGCAACATCAACTTTGTAGCTAAAAATCTAAGAGCATCGCTTTCTAATATCTAAGTGTGTGTAGCCTGCTAACTAACATGCGTATCATCAATTTAGTATGTAGCCTGCTAAATAACATCTAAGTGTGTCGCTTTCTGATTTTCAAGTGTGTAGCCTGTTAAATAACATCAAAATCTGTAGCATCAACTATGTAGCATGCTGACCGATACCTGAGCAACCATTTTACCTAATGACTGTCTACCTAGCTATCTAAATATCGTGCTGGCTAGCTGACTGGAGTCTCATTAGGATTCCGTGTTTCTGTACACATTATTGCGTGTTGGGGAGGACGCGCTGTGCGGAATAATGGCGACACACTATCCGGTGCGATGGACTTGCCTGGGCAGGAAGCAAGTGCCAGGCCCTTGATTTGTGAAATAATAAACAAGCGATACAGATGCATATTTCATGAACACCATTGAAGAATTCACACGGCCTGCACTCGCCGATACGGCCTGTGTGTGAAGCCGGACCTGGTTTCAGGCCAGCAACGATGGTCGAGTTTTATCAACGACATCGAGGGGCGGCCAGGGCGACTAACACGTTACTGCTGGGCATGAAAGATGGGGAAAGCACGGTCCAGCTGCAGCAACAGTAGCCAATGAAGCTACAAAAGCCACAGGTCTGCAGTGACAGTTGACAAACCCACTTAATGATGTGTCGCTGACTGTCCGCACCAACAAACTTTGGGCTCTCCAGTTTGGAGTTTTCGCGCTGTTAGACCAAGGTGCTTTACTTTGTATTTACGTTTGCCTTACAAATTCACAATCTTTTTATAATTTCATTATAGAGACTATCTTTTGTTCTCCGTTTCGTTGCCTTGTAATGGTTTAAGATACGCTTTGATTTTTATACTTTAGAAATTTTATAACGACCATCTTTATTTAATTTTGACATACGTATTGGTTATCTTTTTGCCCTAAATGCTGTTAAAGAAGCGAATAGGTACAATATCAGCTATAAAGCACTACCCTCCATGTATTCAAGCACATGTACCCACAATTGTGTAAGGAAAGAAGGCAGTAAACACATTTTGAAATACTCTATAACCATTTTTACCAAAAAGACCGTTTACTATCCGCAGCTCCCCGTTAAGAAGCTCTATATCTTGTTTGAGAAAGGCTACCAAAGTGCCTGGCGTAAAAAAATTAAAAGAATTTCAATAAGTTAAATAAAAACGCGGGTGTGTAGAAAGTGTAGATGCCTAGCTAAATGGTGTGGGTAGGTAGTGTGACTAGGCAGTGTTGCTAGGTAGTGTACATAAACTCGGTTTTATGATTAATCGGCGGGAAAATGGTCCTTAGAGCGAAAGCCCTTCTGTCATTGGGCGAAGTAGTATCAAACTGGAAAATGATGATGAGACAAAAACAACAAGAAGAAAAAAGAAAAAGGTAGAAAGACAAGCAGACAACAGCATCGCGTGTAGCCAGCAGTATTCAAAGATGGTGTGGACTCTAGTAGTAAATACTACCTGAATATGGTGTACTCACTAACTGCCAGCATTAGTAGCCAGCACTTGCCCAAGACACAGATTAGAATTACCGGAGCCAACACCCGGAACAGTGGGCGGAGTTATGGAAATAGTGCGACGTCACCCCAACCTAAACCCTAATCACTACGTCATTGCTATTTATAGTGTCCTCTGGGATTGGCTGCCGCTCATTGTCAGATGACGCTTCCAGGCCCGACTTCATCTTGGTTGAATGGACAGTCCGCTGCTGGCCCATGTAAGGCAAATTTGCTCCCATACTAGGTACTACACGTGAGAAACGTACGACAATAGGTGTGCTTATGCATGCTTATTCGTGCATAAACCAGCGTGTTGGTAGAGTGCAAACCCGGGTACGAACACGCACTGCATATCAATGATGACCTGCATGTCTAACAGCTCGGTGGCCTGTGCGTTCGTCTTCCTGAAGGTTTGCTGAAGACAGCATTAGCTGTGTTGATGGAGGCCAAGACGGTAGGCGGTGCCCATGCTTCACATACTGTCACCATGTCGTGTCCTCTTAGCGAGATCGGCCTTCTGGGGGGGCCTTCTGGGTGGCCTTCTGGGTGGTACAAGATTCCAGTCTGCGTTAGTCGTATAGGATCCACGGACTTCAGTAATTTTATAAAAAAAACTTCTGTGTGTGTGTGTGTGTGTTTTGCGGACATTCAGAAGGCGAGTGTGCCGTTGCATTGGTGCACGTGCAAATCGTGTCGGTGGCAAACAGGCCGGGGCTGGTGCGGGGCGCCAAAAGCCCCTAGTGCAGGGCGGCTTATGAATTGTGATGAATAATTGACCAGCCAGCGCCTGCATTTTTCATGACCTCGGCCCGACTTGGGTGACGAGCGCGCCCAAGCGGGGAGAGAGGACATTACGAGTGATGTGATGCCATTTGCGCATGCCCGAGCCGCAACTTCCGTGCTGGGCCAGCCCGGCAGGCCTGTCGCACATACTTAGAACACTGTTTAGGGCTCTCGTGTGCTTCTCTTCCTGCGGAAACTCGAGAAAGGATGACAAACAGCGCTTGCACACACACACACACACACACACACACACACACACATAGTTGGGTGCTGGGACTTCAGAAATCTGTATTCTCGTCTGACATATTATGCAATGATTGTGTCCAGCACCAAAGATTCAAAGCTGCAGGTTCGTCATCGCTGGAACATGACAGTCGTTAATGAAACCTAAACAGTACCTACATGTTCTTAGTTTATCGGCGGTCACCTGCCTGTTTCTAGCTTATCGGCGGTCACTTGCGTGTTCCTAGTCTATTGGCGGCTAGATGCTGCAGAACTCGAGCATCAACGCGAGGTGGTCTGTAACTTTTCACAGACACCACTGTTGGCATGGCATCCAGACGAACGAAATCTTACTCGTTTGCAGATAACCGCAGAGAAAGATGCTATACGAAATTTTTTTAATGATTAAGCCTTCTGCCCCAATTTAAGGGGTACAACACAATGCATAAAGCATATAATTAGCATTCTTACCTTTAGACTTTCACTCACGCATGAATACAGACGGTATAATTACACGTATGAGTCAAACTATTAGTCACTATACCACCATGTATATGCACAGACAGAGATATGCAGCAAGCCGTTGTTCACATTACGATTGTGTATAAACACAGACACAAACACTAATATTCAGCAACCCATTGGTCTCCATAATCATGTAATCAACTTTTGTAAACTAACATTTCTATATGAAATACGGGTAACCTTAAATGTAAAGGTCTTCATTCAATTTTACTGCAGCTTTTCAAAATGTGTAATCAGCATTCTGGTATCTGAGATCAAAAGTGTGAAATGAAAAAGGGAAGGGTGCTCAAAATATTTTTAGAGATAAAATGATTATAAAGATCCATATGTTTAGGGCATATGAGGAAAAAGTGCTGTTCAGTTTCAGCTGTATCAACCAAACGTGGCAGTTCAAACATTCTGAGTATGCTAAGCAGTATGTTAAGCTGATGACATTTAAGCACAGTTATGTCCATTCTAAATTTCATCAATTTCTTATGCTTCTGTGTCTCAGCCACACGAGGTAATTGCTTAAACTAGTGTGAGTCTTGAATGTCTTATATGGAAAATATCTTTGAAGAGCATCATGCCACTCCTCGTGGTAACAGTTCACCAGTCTCTGTCTCCGAATTTGTAAAAACATATGTTCATCATCTTCAGTACACTGACATTTGCACACCACACCACAGCCATATTTACACAGAAATATCATAGTAAATTGCTACATTGTTATCTTGTTCTGTCTGTGTAGCAGTAATAGCATTAGCTTTCTTCTGGATTCTGCTTTGTAGCTTTCTTAGCCGACAGCTTCAATCCAATACAGTGCACTAATGTATTAACAAAGGGAATCCATCACATTCCCCATATGTCAACAAGTTTTATTGTGATTTCTAAAAACCTTTTCATTATTAAAGCGTGAACCTTCTCAATAATATCGTTATTTGTACAATGACCCCCATGATCATGTACAAGTATCGGCTGAATCTGAGCATCAAAGTGTTTTTGAGACAGGTTGAGCGAAATGTTACCAATCAAAACCTCCATGAAAGCTCGGAATACTTACTTAACTTCTCTCTTTGTCTTTTCAGCTGCGTCCTCTAATGCATGTGTGAAACCAAACCTGTTGGTGAATATTTTACCCAGATATATGTATTCACAATTTTTAAAAAATTGCCAAACTACTATTTTATGACAAGATATACAACCACCATTCCGGAAAATCAAGACGTGACTGGAGTAGATTAACAGACTTGATGGGTTGCTAAAGAATGTTCCACTGGTTTTTACACCAAATGATTTTTTCTCATACTAGAGTAAAATCAGCACCAAAAAGTAAAATGATTATCTCAGTAAGGTCAGGGGTCAGCTAAAAACCATGTTTCCCACAGACGTGTATTTTGTTAGTTCATCTGTTCATGTATAAACAAGTAAAGGGCTGCAATGAGAAGCGGCTTGACTATTTCAGCTCTTTTCAATTCAAGCAAAAAATTGACAATCTCAGAGGCCAGTGTTAAAGTTCAGCATAATAGCACGGTAAAAGACATCTTTAGCATGTCAAAGGAAAATGATGATATTCTGAACAGAGTTATCTCAAAAGAAGAAATTGCAAATGTTTTAAAATCTCCAGCAAAATAGAAGCTGGACCACAAGGTTTAACTGGAGAATTTTATAAACGTGCCTCAGATTATGTTTTGCCTTTTCTCACTCAGTATTTTAACTAAGTTTTTGACAAGGGTCTATTTCCTGACCAGTGAACTGAATCGGTAATACAACCCTCATACATAAAGGGGGATCGTGGTTGGAAACTACCGAGGCATTTCCCTACTAACTGTCTGTAGCAAAATCTAGTTCCCTGTAAGAGATAAGAATATAAGAGGATTACAGATAGGACTGGGGATACTAAAAAAGAAATGACAAAGAACAAAGCGAAGTTTGGGAGAGGCTACAGTACCTTCGATCAAGATTCTACACTTAATGCTTTATTTTTGAAACAGTTACTTCAGAAAAAGGGATATGTTGCTTTTTTAGACTTTCGTCGAGCTTTTAATGTGGTTCCAAGAAATAAATGATGGAAAGTGTTGGAGAAAATAGTGTTAAAGGGGAAATGTTCTTCGCTATTAAAAGTATTACAATAGAGTGAAGGCTAGAGTACGAGACACGTCTGGTAGGAGAACTACTTTCTCTGCTTTATCAGCTGATTGAGATGTCTGATAGAATAACTACTTTCTCTGCTTTAACAGCTGTTTTGTACTGAGTGTGTAAGACTACTGTAGAGAGAGGGAGAGAAGGATGTCAACCGTTATTGCGACATAAGCAGTCGACAACTCTTTTGTAGTAGGGCCTCTGGAAACCTGATTTTGCCAGGATGTTTGGTAGCATTACCGCTTGTGCTTCATACAGTTCTGAAAGGTCGAAGGCGAGGCTGCCTTAGAGGAAAGGGGTGGTGATGTCTATGTGACGTAACTTCCGGGGACTTCTGGGGTCCGTTCTCACAACACACGCCAGCCCAGCCTGGTTTTCCAACATACATGTCATCAACGTGATCGTCTTCAACGTTGCTGTTCAGTTTCGTTCAAATGATATGGTGAGCTGCCCAGCAGTTAGATGAGGCGGCTGTTGGCTGTTCCGTCCGCACGAGGCGTGCACGGAATACACGTGCACAGCTGCTTGCTGGTCCAGCCGTCAAACTGTTGCCTCTGAAAGTGATGCCGAAAGTTGACTCGGCCATGTTAGGAGCGCCGGCACTTCGACACCCATCCACTGGTCAGCCAGCAATTAGCTAACGAACTGCCGTCAGCACGGGGGTGGTGGTGGTGGGGATGGGGAGGGGAGGTTAGATTGCGGAGTGCAGCACTCTCGGGAGTGTTTCCACTGAGCGCCGAGCCGGGGAGCACCGCCGTTTGATAACCCACCGCCTTTCAGCCTGTGACGGGAGGGAAAATGATGGAGATGTTCGACAGGCTGGTCCAGATGTTTGGAAATGCTCGTCACAGTTGGCGGGACACGGATCATCGCGAATGGTGCCACCGATAACTGTGACAAAATATATAGCACGGGCTTGGACGCCACCTTTCTTCTTTTTCTAGCTGCTAGAGTTATCTAACTTGCGCACTGGCACCACCGCAGGGGTCAAGCGTAGCCTCAGGGTGATCTCCCCTTTATGTGGCTCTCTCTCTCTCATGCGAAGAGGACTTGATTAGCTAGCACATCTGATTCGACTGTCAGGTTCAGGTGTAATATCTCACTGCTCGCCACCTTTGCAGCTTTGAACAAAGTGCGAGTCGAGGCTGATTTCCGACATGAATTATAACAACCGATGTCTTCCCAGTTGCGCTGCCATGTCGGTTTATCAGTTTATCAGCACGTGAATTATTCAGCCACCTTGCTACTCGGACAAGTTTGATATACAAGACTAAAATATAGAAAGATGTTCTGTGTGTGTGTGTGTGTGTGTGTGTGTGTGTGTGTGTGTGTGTGTGTGTGTGTGTGTGTGTGTGTGAGAGAGAGAGAGAGAGAGAGAGAGAGAGAGAGAAAGTAACATAAAGATAGTAATTTTTTCCCTGACGATTGTTCATGTTGGAATATAATAAGATTATTTATCATACTAAGATTATTATTTATATTGGAATTTAACAAGTTTATTGTTCATACTGGAATATAAAAAAATTATTGTAGTGGACAGAGCTAGGCAGAGTGTAAAGACACTTTCATGGCTAGATGTAAAAGACAAGAAAGAAAATTTACAGTATGGAAAACCCTATAGATATCTACTTGTAGGAGGTTTAATGGCTCTGACGCCAGCTGGATGTATTTATAGTTACTGGAAGTAAAAGCATACATAACAAGTGACTGTCGACTTTGATGATGTATCATTTTTCATGTGCTTCATGCACCTATTTCTTGGATATTAGAGTTTCACAGTTATCTAATAAATCAATGAAATTTGTTCAGATTTCCGTCAGACTAATTGTCGATTTGTATTATTGTATCTGCTGTATTTCACCCGCCCCTTCACACCCTTGGACCTGTGACTACCTAATCATGTGTTTATGCAGGAAGTTGTGCATCTTTCGTACATCAGCAACTCGTTTGTTGTTGTTGCAGATTCTTTTTGAAGTTCTTCATGAAGTGCAACCAGAACTGTTTAAAGAACGCAGGAAATCCTCGGGACATGCGCCGATTTCAGGTAGGTTCACACCTGATGTCAGCTCAGGTAGGTTCACACCTGCCGTGTCGCTAACATCGTCACCTCGGTCCAGACAGTAAGAAGCCGGGCTTTTTTGGTGTTGAAACTGAAGCCCGCCCTTCTTCCATCCAAAGACAGATATAATTTTGTTTTCAACAGTTTTATGTTCCATAATTTCTTCGTTTTCACAATTACCACGAAGTTTTTCTGTCGTCTTCGTGGAAACAGATTTAAAACCGAAGATGGAACTATTGTATTGCAATTTCTGACATGCCGTTTGTCTTAATACGAATTATATGTAGCTATGCATTTTGTGGTCTGGTTTCTGTGAACAGTTGACTTAAATGGAGAGATTTCTGACAGGTCGCGATCTCCATGTCCCCGTCTATCGATGGCCCCCTGCTGGCAGTGTCGGACAACATGTTTGTCCACAACAACTCCAAACATGGCCGCAGGGCACGGCGACTTGACCCTACTGAAGGAGGTAGCTACCTTTGACTTTTGGACTCACCCGTCTGTCCCGCTGTCGTCATCACTGCATGTCGGGATGCTTTTGTACGAACAGTCTAGTGTCTTAGTCCCTTTTAAATGAATGTACATATGGGACAAATTTAGTGCATGGTTTTTATGTTCTCTGACTCACCTGTTGCATGTCAGGGATCATACACACACACACACACACACACACACACACACACACACACACACACACACACAGAGGCAGAGTCGCGCATGTACGCACAGTCGCACATTATAAAATCAGGAAAAAGAGTGACAAGAACTAAGAACAATTTATGTGGCGTTACTGGTGTTACTTATTGTAGTGTAGTCTGTGCTGATGCTACTGGTCGAGATTGCTATGATGCCGTCTGTGGTGATGATACTTATTGTTACGGTGCAGTCTTTGTGTCATGCAAGTGCCGTAAGTGCAAACATTTCTCTTTTGTTGCACTTTTTAATGACAATTCAAAGATGTTTGGTTATTCATCATTTATTACAATTACTTATCATTCATCTTTGTTCTTCGCCAGACATTATACCAGAATGTTCTTATGAATCATTTCCCTGAAATAACAAATCTTTTGCATTCACAAAAAACTGTAATGTATCCACGAAGGCTTGCGCTAAAATGTTCCTATAATGTGTGCACTTAAAGCTATCCTAAAACTATCCTGCAGTTGAACTAGCTGTGTTAAAACTATCCTATAGTAGGGCAAGCTATACTAATGCTTTGCTATAGCTGCACTGTGTGTATTAAAGGTATCCCTGATTTTTTTTTTTTTTTTTTTTTTTTTTTTGCCGATAAATTGCTTTTTTTTTTTTTTTTGCGAAATAACGATTTCCCGCATCATTCGCTAAAAGCATTTACAGTTCATCGTACGCTTGTGCAGTTTAAACTCCACTAAAGCACGGACGTTACAAAATCATATTAAACCGAAACGGTTCCGGCGAGACCGCGAGATTCTCTTAATATGCGGCTCCGATTCGAGATAATGAGTCAATATGAGCGCGGCGCAGAGCTAACGGATGGCTTGACGAAGAGAAGGCGAAAGGGGCAGACTGGGCCGCCACTGTCTCCATCTCTCGCTTCTTTTGCGCCTTCTGTCGAGGGTTCGCGACCGCGCCAGACCTGCTCGGCTAAACTGAACCCCGGAGAGGCTTTCTTACTACGCGAAAGCTGACGAGTATTTTTTAGCAGCTGGGTGGATTTGTTGATTTGAGTGTCATCATTTTTAGGTTTTCTTTCTGTACTGTACTGTTGTGTGTACACGGAGTGTCTATGGATGTAAAGATTTCAACATTTTGGTTCTTGTTTTGTCAACAGTTGTATTTAATTTAATGGGTTTTCTTTAGTGTATTGAGTCTTTTGTCGAGCACTAAAGCATGGAGGTCTCCGTGGTGTATTGAGCCTTCTGTATAAAGTATATTAAGCCTTAGGTAGTGCACGGACCTTCCAAATATATTTTTCTCTGTAAAAACTCCCTATATAAGTAACCCAACTATTTTTAAGGTTATACAGCGAAAACTCGCTTTTGTAAAATACATTGTTTACAATAAATTATCTTTCGCGCCGGGTAAACGTAGACATTTCATTCATCCCCGATTCTCATTTGTTTCTCGTTGAGAATATTGTCTTCCGGCTTCAATAGATCAGTAAATAAGTTCTGTCCAACAAAGAACTGTGGAGCGAGTCCCATCCTACAATGAACTGTGTTGTAATTTAGAACTGCTGCTCTGTTCATAGTGCGACCGCAGCTTACAGAAGCCAGAGAGGCATACAGGCGCAGTGAAATCTCTCTCACTCGAAGCATTTCCACACATCCGCCTTTGAAACAATCGTATTTATAAAGCTATCAAAAATAAACAAGAATACATTGATCCCAATGCGTGGCACCACCCGGTACCACGAGAAGTAGGCAAAATCTGAAGTATCGTCATCTTCTGCTCTGTCCATTCGGAAGGGTCAAGGACGGTTATTTGGGAATGTCACGTGCACACCCTAATAGCTGACGATAGAGGAAGATAATGGACACCTCTAATCTCACGTACAAAAATAGTTGTTCAAGGAAGTATTTCGAAGGTAAAAGGTTCGGAGGCTAGCAGGCCCTCATGAATATTTTGCTTAGATAGGAAGCTTGTGCTAGATACTTACCGCGCGGCCATCGTCACTCTGGCAATGAGAGAGGCCGCCGCCGTTAATTGTGAGAAGGTTTATGGGCCAGAAATGTTTTCCCACTCTGTAATGGGCTTTAGCGAAAAAAAAAGTTTTACTAGAATTCTTGTACTTGATGTTCTGTGACCAAACACAGATACGATGAAGTCTTTGAAGCGAACCTGTTTATGATGTTCGCCGTATGTTAATGGATATTTCTTGTCCGCGCCGCTTTTTTTTAAAGCAGCATCACATCAAAAACAAAAAAGAACTGTTAAAATTCTTGTTGAAAGTACTGATGAGAATATGTTTCGTGTGCTGGGGACAAGTCAGAAATATCAAGCCGGTGAAGATGACCATAACTCAATCTCATATGAATAATTCACATTTTTCATCAGTGACCGGCGCGAAGACTCAATCTGTGATATCCCACAAACTCAATTTTTGACGACATTATGCAGAGAAAGGATGCCGCCGATACTGATGCGCCGACTGATTACCAGGCGGCTACTGATAAATGGCTCCATGCATGTGGCTCTTACGGCCACAGCAAGCGCGCGCGCACGCACGCACGCACGCACGCACGCACACACACACACACACACCACATGCACCTGTAAACTAATAATAATACTAATTGCCACTTTCAGAGGTCCTGTATAAACTCTTACCTTTATAAAGGTCGATGTATGCAAGTTGTTTTCTTGTGAGTTAGTAGGTCAGGCTGGTTTGCACGAGTCTCTACCAGGTCAAAATTTCTTGACTTTAGTTTGGGCTTTTGTTTGTTTGTTTGTTTGTTTGTTTGCTTTCTGCAGCGACTTTCCGCGGTTTTCCTTGCTCTGTCTTCGATACATTTTTGTAATTAGCGACATCGAAGTCGACATTGGTTTACGTTTTTCAAAGTTATAGTTCATGTGTTGTTGTTGTTGTTGTTGTTGTTGTTGTTGTTGTTGTTGTTGTTACAGTTGCTTGGTGTCTAATCGCGATGTTTCTTGTTTGTAGCTGTAACTAGTTCGCGCCAGCTTATGTTGTCGTGTGCATGTAATGCTGATAATGTTGACGTGTGCATATAATGCTGATAATGTTGTCGTGTGCATGTAATGCTGGGGATGTTGACGTGTGCATGTAATGCTGGTAATGTTGTGTGTATGTCTAACTACTGTGACGCGATCTGCTGTGGTATGAAACGAGACTGCAGGTAGGTCGCAGTAAGCCGGACAAAACGCGGCAGTCTTCAAAATCTGGTTTGTACATTACAACCAGCCTGAACCACCAAAAAAACCAGCAAACTGCTTGTTTTGTTTTGTTTGTTTTTTTTTTGTTGTTTTTTTATTTATTTAAAGTTCGTTGGGATGTTAATCTCTCCGCAAGAAAACCACAGCTAAACAATATTTACACTGAAATGCAAGGGTAGATGGAAAACAATTCCTCTAATTTTATAAATATGATAAATTCTAATAAAGTAGATATTACAAGATCCGAGAACTAGTTAGCAGAGCAGCCATGTAATAATTTATTAACGAAAGAGCGAACGTGTTCAGACATTAAATAGCAAAGAATATATACAGATAATTTACAGATCATTTGTAGTAAATGTAGGAAAGAAAATGTTTCCACTATATTGATAGTTGAGTAAATGTGTTTTGAGACAAATTTTAAAAAAGCGTTTTATAGATCAAAGACTAAGTGAACAATAAAAGTTTAAGAGGCAGACAGACATGCCTATGCGGATACAGACAGAAGATGAATTGGACATTTTGCTTTATGCAAACACAAGAGCAGGCGATATACTTTTGCATGTAATTTTATTAACATTCTATTTGCTAACCCTAGTAAATCAGTAAGAACTTTTTTTTATAAAGAAAATATCTTTAAATCTGAAAGAGCCCTGGAAAACGATTCAGCTCGGAGCAGATAACACAGAACTGTTATGCTCAGTGTCTGTGGCCAGCAGCACGCCAACTGCCCTCATTTATCTTTCACTACATCGTAATTTCAGAGTAAGAGAAGGGGAGAGAGAAAGATGGAGAGGCAGGCGGGTGTGTGGTGGGCTGGGGGATGGGAGGAACAAACATCACAGAGGGTTTTAGCTCATGACATCTATACACAGCAGGCAGAGATCGTCTGATGACAGAGCAGTACAGTGTACGAGTGCGTAGCAGGCAATTAACTGGAAATTGTGTGAGAGCATTAGAATCCGAATGCTGCCAGGGTCGGGGAAGAAACAAACGGTCCGGAAACAATAGAAGCGGTTTCAGGTTCCGGCCTCATCGGTCCTGCGCGAGCGCTGGCAATGAATTAAATCTGGCTGCACCAGCACACTGTCCTCGGTGCCAGACATCTGGCCATGTATTTGCCAACATGACCCCAACCGCACGATTTATTCTTTTATGGAACCTCGTTTGCATCATAAATCATAAAATATGCTTATATGAAATATGTTTATGGAAATTTTAGAATGTTTTAGATTAATAATGTATACGACCTGTATAGTCTGACCTGTAGTTTGACCTATTGGTTTGCTTAAAAAAGCGGATAATACCAAACGTTAGGTTCAGTTTGTACAGTAACAGGTTTTTTTTTCATTTTTCATCATATTTTTACGCTGATGAATGGGTTGATAGGGTAAGGGGGGAGGTTAAGATGTCTGTTAATAAAATGTGTAAAATATGCAAAACCAGACATCAGGCGCAGTACAAAGTTAGTTTAGTTCTATATATAAAGTTAATTGCTTTTGATTACACATCATAATCCAGCACTTATGTAACTTTTTAAAAATGTGAAGCCAACAGACTTCTTTCTTCACAATTATACTTCTATATCAATTTCGTCGCTCCTTTCTGTGACATCTGTCCTTCTTGTCTACCATGAGTCTGTCAAACTTCATCCTCGCCGCCCATTCCAAGCCGCCCAGACCACCCTCCATGTTTGAGCCCCACCGTCTAGCGAGAACACATCTCATGGTCATCCCAGAAAGTGATGACGTAGAAAGCATATTTGCATTACAGCCGGGATGAGTTTCCTCTTGCGTCACCTTAATAATCCAGTGGCAACGTTCGCTCAGATTGACAGGCGAGCGAGTAGCTTAACGGAAAAAATACCCACCCGGAAACAAAGACTTATAAAGGAGGGAGGATGGACGGAATCGGATGGACACAGGATTTGAAAAAAAAATCCTCACAGTTATGATACCATATGCACATAGCCAATGACCTGTTTTCTGTGGACAAACAGATGCACTTGAGCACTTTGGCCCGCTAGACGCAGCTGATGCCATAGAGAGCAGGCCATTAAGGAAATCTAGTTCCGGTCTTGTTTCCAAGACTTTCGGTCACACAGGTAAGGGGAGGAAAACTGAAGCAGATATATTCTGACTACAGAGAAATGTATTCTCACTATTCGTGCATATAGACATTCAGAGGGTGGAAAAAGTCAAAAGGAAAATGTAGTCATCAGGCTAGACAATGACTTAACAGGCTAGATGATGACTGATTATTAATAGGCTAGAAAATGACAGATTGTTAATACCAAAATAGAACAGTTTTAGGCAGTAAAGTAACCTTTTACAGTCCATCGATCCATCCATCCACCCACCCATCATGCACGTAATACCGATTAATTGTACACACTCGCATGCACTGACACATACACACGCAGACACGCATGCACGCACGCACACAAAGGTACTCGTGCACGACATTACGCTCAAGTGGCCCCCCCCCCAAAAAAAAACCACTAATGACAAACTTCCAGAGGTCCTGTCAGGCAGTCGCAACACATTTTTGCGATGGCTTGATCTTGGAATGTCGATGCAGTAGATGCTAAAGTAATTCAAGACTGCACTGAACGACTTCAGTTTCAAAGCAGATGAAAGCAAACTAAACGCTTGCAGCGTGTCCTTCCACCTTGAAGCAAGTGCCAGCAGATTTTAGCAATGATTCACCAAAAGCAGGCAACCTCGCTACATTTTT
Source organism: Marisa cornuarietis (assembly GCA_004794655.1). Lineage (NCBI taxonomy): Eukaryota > Metazoa > Mollusca > Gastropoda > Architaenioglossa > Ampullariidae > Marisa > Marisa cornuarietis. The sequence continues at coordinate 2,642,225 of SMMW01000066.1, forward strand.
TCAACGAATATAATCTCCATGCACCTTTAGTTCCCTTTATTTATTTCATGATTTATTTAGTGGTCTAGTTACTAGTCTGTCTGTATCAGTCTCCTCGTTTGTCCTGTGACTGCATTACTGTCTATTCCCACTGTCTGTCGCTCTGTTCCACGATTGTGTGCGTGCGTGCGTGCGTGCGTGCGTGTGTGTGTGTGTGTGTGTGCGCGCGCGCTTAATTAGATATGCGTGTTTGTGTGTGGAAGCGCACACGTATTTGTTCCCGCAAATTTTGTCAATATGGTTTGTACGCAGCCGTCGCGAGAGGCTGTAACGGTTTTAGCGGTAAATTATGCATGGCACCGTTTATTCCTGGCATGTAGTGTGCATTAGCCTTGGTAGATGAGCGTGGCCAGTGAGTGAGTGATTGCATGTAACTTGTATGTCTTTTGTGTGTTGGCTACACTGCAGCTACCCCTATCATCAAGGCTATTTGCCCCAGCGAAGGATGGACAACAGGGGGCACAACAGTCATCATCATCGGGGATAACTTCTTCGATGGTCTGCAGGTTGTGTTCGGGACCATGCTTGTGTGGAGTGAGGTGAGCACTGGAGTCTTTTTGTCCTCTTGCCTTTGTTACTAACCTATTTCACAGACCCTCTGCTCCCCACTCGAGACTGTAGAAGTGCCTACAGCGGTGCCGTTAGATACTTTTTAAGTTAATGTGACTTTCTATGCAGTTTAAGATTTTAAAGATTCTATTCTTTTCTCCATTTTTATTTCTTTCTTTGTATTACATTTCTTATGAAAAAAACGTCTCACACAGCTTGTTCCGGTACGAGTTCATGTGTTCTACCGTTGATTGAAAATGCGGGTAGAAACGATTCCCTACCTGCCGTGGTCAGGAACAGTTCGATATATCACCCTGTCCCTACCTGCATCTTGCATCCATTTACTCATTAGCTACCATTCCAGTTAGCGACTACAATGCCTTTCGTACGTGGGTGCTATAATACGCCATTCACCTCGGTTTTGTCCAGACTACCTTTCGCCGCAGTAGTATCTTTCCTGCCGAACCGTCAAGAAGTTAGGGACAGCTCACGCCTCCAGTCTTTGGTGGCAATAAATTAGATTAACTTTAGTCGTTATGTCTCTTGCTACAAACAACACCTGCAGCATCGTTCTTCACCACAGGAAAGAAAGAGAAGTTGAGAACAGTAGACTGGCCTCTCTGGCAGTGTTTACGAAGTTGGACAGTCCTGGGGTCCGTCCACACCCGTTGTCAGGAAACAGAACTTTCACTAAAATCTCAAAAGAACATAACTCGCTGAAACAAGTATAAAAAGTCACGTTGAAATGCCATATGATAAATAAAACATATTTGGTAATGAATGCTGTAAATATTTGTATATTGAAAAAAGATATGAGGGATAAAACAGAAGTAAAATGTTGGAAATGGCGTAGGTCCTACTAGTGACTGAATCAAATAACGTGGGACGTACTGGTAACTGAACCAAATAGTGTGAGACGAACCAGTGACTGAACCAAATAGTGTGAGATGAACTAGTGACTGAAACAAATAACGTGGGACGTAGTAGTGACTGAATCAGACGTGTGGACGGGTACCGATGCCTTGGCCAGATGCCGCGAAGAGCTTTGTAGCGCTGTTACTATTTCTGGTCTCTAAAATTTAACCAGCATTCTTACAACAGTTGCACCCACACAAGGGTCTTGGTCGCCGGAAGCAAGCGGTCTAATGAAGACGGTGGCTCAATGTGGAGCCAATGGCGTGCTTAATTCTCGCTCCATCAAGACAGCGCATGCGCACTGAAACGTCCACGCCTCGCGCGAGCGTGATCTGAGAGAGAAAGAGGCAGAGGCGGTAGTAAGGAGGGAGGGGGCATACTAACTCCTCGCGCCGACGATGACGAGGTGTTGCCCAACAGTCTGACGAATGGTCTGGAAAAAAACGTCGAGGAGGACGAGGTGATTCTACTGCCTTTGCCAGCTGGTGTCCATTGTAAAGAACATGCTTATAAGGCTAGCAGTCTGACATTGAGACATAATTCGCTGTAAGTCCTTAGTACATCTATCTGACAGGCAGACGCACTTTAGTGGCGGTCCTGAAGAAAACGAGATTCGTTTTTATTTATTTTTGACTCTTCACCAGTTGGCGTTTCACCGAGAACTATAATTATCACTAACAGCATTGCCATCATCTCTGACCAGTACACATACTGCATTACCTCAACAGGAAAATAATAAACTCTAGAATTTCAAAAATTTAATATAAAAAACACTTATGACTGTTCACAAGTCTCTAATGATGCAAAGTGCAGCTGTCGTTCAAACGATTATCCTCCCAACGGTTCTTGAGTCACAATAGCAAAGTACCTACTTACGACATTGCCTTTTGTGCCAAATTAACCAATACCAGATAATCGAATGGCAATAGATGTCTTGTTAATTAATTCTGATTGTTTGTTAAACAAAACGCCGACCATTCTTTGTGTTTAGTTTTCCTTGTCGGGTCGCCTGCTGGAGACCGTGCTTCTGGATCCAAATAAACGTCACCATTGTCCTGTTAACAACACCGTGATTTTGCATGTTTATTGTGAAGAATTCTTTAAAAGTCGAAATTAATGTTCTCCGAATTAAAAAAAAATCACTTGAGATTCAGCGGCAGCCGGCAAGCGTGCTTCCCGATCGAGATCGACAAGAAAGAGCAGATCGGGCCTCCGCCATGTTGACGGCCGGCAGCCGAGACTGTAGCGTTGAGGGCTACCCAGGGCCTGCTGATTGAATGATCCGTGGGTCAAGCCTGGAGTCGCGGGAAGTCGCCGCCCGCTCTTGGTTCTGCACTTTTTAAGAAGCTTCTCGAAATTGTATGCAAATGACGGTGCCGGCTGAAAGGCCCGACTGTGTGCTGACAGACCGTCTGTGGATGGTTTCGAGTGCCAGAACACCTGTCAGAAAGAACAACCGGAGTGTTCTGCCGCGCCTACCTTTCTCGTTAGTGGATAGTCGATATGCTGGCGGTGCTCAGCAAAGATTACCGCGCCATTTAGTGAGAATGCACGAGAATCTTGGTTAGTTTTTGCTGATGATGATCCCGTGGAAACTTTTCCTAGCAGAGCAACGAAAACAAGTTAACACTTCCTGTATTCAAACCATCACGTCGAGACAGACAAGCAAAGATAACTCATGAAACAAGTCCAAAACGACTTCATTACCTCCCTCCGTCTTTGAACATCAGTTGGCTTATACACTTTACTAGCTTTCACCATTCTGCTTAAAGTTTCAAGTCTTTCATATGCGTATACTACTAGTATTTCTAACTGAATAAGTCACACTAAACAAATCTTGATCCAAATTCACGCGGAATATTGGATAAGTTTAAATTAAACAAGTCGTCAAAACAGGACAAGAATTTGATATCTTGTGATGTTATAAAAACGTTAAGAATTCTTAGATTTTCAGTTTGTTGCTGCCAGTTAATTACATCCGGTGTTACTCAAAGAATCAATATATCACGTTTCGGTAAATCATATTATGTAGCCATTGTACTAAAGATAGTCACAACCATTTAGTTTCCTCTCTATCTTGGGACGCAAACGCTTAATATTGTAAATTGCAAGAACGGGTGAACCGTCGTAAGCTAGTTCGCGATATCATTACTGTGTTTCACATGTTGTCAGCTCATTATCTGTACACTATGTTTCAGCTCATTACTTCACACGCCATACGGGTACAGACACCACCCCGTCACATCCCTGGGGTTGTGGAAGTCACGTTGTCTTACAAGTCAAAACAATTCTGTAAAGGTGCACCAGGACGCTTTGTTTACACAGGTAAGACTGTTTACTGCGATGCCGTCTTTCCCTCATATTTTATCGTCTCTACTGCTGTAATCTCGAAGTAGTCCTGAAGTAGCCTAAACCTGACATAAGGCACACTGTGTAGAGTTGCGGTCTTCTCTGTCTTTGACTTTCCCTTTTTTATTCCTGTTTTTCACATTTCTATTCATGATTATCCTTTATTTACTGGCGCAATAATGGAAAGAACATTCCTCAGGTGAAAGATAATAATAACCAGATTAAGGTTTTTCATTCTTGCTCTTACGCCCATATGAAGGACTGCACGCATTTCACCGATTTAACTACTGTTGTCTACAAGCTCCATGCTGCCAGATACAGTCGGTAGGGTTGCTGAAACCTGAGTCGTGACTAGTATTCACGCCGGAAAAAGGCCAGTGGCCGGTGGCATGGGGTGTTAGTGTGTGAGTCGAGGCTTAAGGCAAACTGTTCCCGTGTAGTATTACCAGAGATTCAGAAATGTAAAGCGTGCACACGTTGTGGCGTGCCTAACTGTTTCTAACTTTGGGTGCCCACCCCTGATTTCTCTGACCTGACTTCATCTGGCGTCTCCACCTCTTCCCGCTACTAAGCAGCCAGCATGTGTGGGTGTGCGTTCATGTGCACATATGTGGGTTTATGAGTTTAAGCACGTGCTATTGGTAAGGAAACGCTTCAGAAGACAAGTCAGTGGCAATCTTCTAACAGCGATGGTGCTGTCTAGCCAGGCTACCCTTGTGTTGTTATTGTGTTGGTGCTATAGACAGGACTAGCCTTGTGCTGTTATCATTGTGATGGTGCTATCTGGCCCGGCTACGCTGGTGCTGTTATTGTGATGGTGCTGTCTATTCAGTCTAGCCTGGTGGTGTTATTGTGATGGTGCTGTCTAGTCAGACTAGCCTGGTGGTGTTATTGTGATGGTGCTGTCTAGTCAGACTAGCCTGGTGTTGTTATTGTGATGGTGGTGTCTAGTCAGACTAGCCTGGTGCTGTTACTGTGATGGTGCTGTCTAGTCAGACTAGCCTTGTGCTGTTATTGTGATGGTGCTGTCTAGTCAGACTAGCCTGGTGATTTTATGTGATGGTGCTGTCTAGTCAGACTAGCCTGGTGCTGTTATTGTGATGGTGCTGTCTAGTCAGACTAGCCTTGTGCTGTTATTGTGATGGTGCTGTCTAGTCAGACTAGCCTGGTGATTTTATGTGATGGTGCTGTCTAGTCAGACTAGCCTGGTGCTGTTATTGTGTTGGTGCTATAGACAGGACTAGCCTTGTGCTGTTATCATTGTGATGGTGCTATCTGGCCCGGCTACGCTGGTGCTGTTATTGTGATGGTGCTGTCTAGTCAGACTAGCCTTGTGCTGTTATTGTGATGGTGCTGTCTAGTCAGACTAGCCTGGTGCTGTTATTGTGATGGTGCTGTCTAGTCAGACTAGCCTGGTGATTTAT